>BPLQ01013283.1:0-29331 GCA_021605075.1 Caerostris darwini | reverse complement strand
TTAATTGAATAATTAATTAAAGAAGTATTTTTAAAAAAAAATTAACTTTAGAAGTGTGTTAAAAAACGTATTCAAACACTTTCGAACCAAAAGTAACAAGAGTTTTGATCTAATAGTAAGAACCGTTACGAATCAAGATTAAGGTGGAAATTCCCTAAATGCATCAAGTTCTTCCTGTTACATATTTTTGTTTTTTACGCAGTTCACGAAAAAGGGAAATTCCCATCAGGAAATTACCCCCATTCCCATCAATTTCCCACTGAAATTCCCCAGAATATACACACCTTAGAAACTTAAAAAGAAAGGGACAGTAAAGCAGGTGACAAAATCTTTTTAAGAGCAATAACCGTTTTATTTAAGATGCTTCATTTGAGTGATCATCTTCAAGATTCATTACAATTTTAAATTCAAATTGTACGTGGAATTGATAATGATAAGTAATGAAATTATTAGATATTAAATGTTTTATTATAAATAATACTTATTTCTTAGTAAATTATCAATAGTTGCTGATTTTTAATGATTCGTTATATACGTATATGGCCTAGAAGTTTTTTGATATACAATCTTACAAAAAAATTTAAAAATTATTATTAACTATTTTTGTGAATTTATTTTTTGTCTTAAACACCTTATATTGGAAGTAAAAGATTAAGTCATAAAAAAAAAATTTATTACGCAAAAAAATTAAAATTACAAATTGATTAAAATTGATTTTAGTAATTCTGACAGAGAAATTTTATGTAGTATATTTTACATGACTTGACTTGTAACTAAATACTCTGGGCCTCAAGATCAAGAGAGGCCTACATTTAAATTGTTAGCAAAATTAGAATTACACTATTCAAAAAATAGTAAACACTAAAACACTGAATCAAAAATAAGGAGAAATTCTACACATATGAATAACAAACAAACATGGTAAGTAATTCACAAACTTAAAAATGGGAGGTGAAAGGGCCTCATAAGTGGAATAACCTAGAGCCTCTTTTCATCGAAATGGCCTTGTACATACTTGTATACTTGTATCGACCAATTCTACATACTTGTATACTTGCATCGACTAATACTACATACTTGTATACTTGTATCGACTAATACTACATACTTGTATATTTGACACTTTTTTATTGAAATCTACACGGAATCTTTGCATACCACAAAGTTTAACAACATACATTTTTAGTAGCATACAAATCAATAATAAAAATTGTTAAAATATCAAAAATATAAATTTATAAATACATAATATAAAAAAGATCGAAAAAAATTTTAATTCATTAATTTTGGATAAATAAATGCATTTCTCTTTATTAAAAAATTTATATCTTTTATTAAATTTATAATTTTTTATGCTATTTTTTTTTTTTTTTTTTTTTTTCTTTAATTTTGGAATAGTGTATTATTTTTTTTATCCTTCCTTTATTACATGTAGTTTAAATATGCATAAAGCATAATTTCTTTAGAACCTTAACTGATTATGTTATATGTAGGTCACCTACCTTGAAATAAAAGGACCTCATGACATTTAATTTAAACTGTTTTACATAAAAAAAAAAGCATTGCTTAAAAAAATGTTAACATTAAAAATATTAATTTCTGTTATAAAACCCATTAAACTGTTTTATTTCTCTTTCGAAACTCGCAACTTATCTTCTTTAAGGGGGGGAGCAAAGCAATAAAATACTTTACTTCGCTGTCACTTTTTCTCTTTTTCTTTACATTCCCAGAAGCCTTTTCGCCCTTTGTCCGTAAAAAAAACGAAGAGAAAACTTTGAAATAAAACAACCAAAAAAGGTTGATCTCCTATTTCCAAAGCGTACACCCCGCTGTGATTTAAGATTTGGTGGCCTATTTCCAACAACAACAACAACAATAGAAAAGTGAAAATCTGGGCCATTTGCGCACGCGGAAATTACGGCAAAATTGTTTTTTGTTGTTTGCTGATGGTATAAGGGAGGCTCTGTTTTCCTCCGTAATTACGCAGAGCATATATTTATGTATGTATAGTTCGTGTGATAATAATGTCGATACTTGAAACAGAAACATATGGTTCGGAAGAAGTTAATTAGACGGGAGGGCTAACTTTAAAAATCTTTATTTTTAATGTAATAAATAGTTGCATGAATAATAAACACATTCTATGCCATTGTCCTCTACCATACAACTTTAAGTGAGTTTGGAAAAAATAAATTTCTTAGAATCACGAAAAATATAAATAGGTTTTTTTTTCTTTTTTATTGTATCCTCGGAGTTCTAAATATAATTTTCCCTCTATCTGTTATAAATGTGTAACATAAGGCAGTCTGATCTCTAAATATCAAATTTTTCTCTTTCAGTAAGATATATATTATGCAAAGCATTCTCTAAGCTTTAAATATCAATTAATGCCTCTTTTTGCAAGGAATTTATCACATAAAGTAGCCTCTAAGCTCTAAATATGAAATTTCCCTTTTGTCAGCAGGAAATACATCACACAAAGTAGAATCTAAGCTGTAAATACAAAATTTTCCTTCTGTCAGTGCATATTATAGGCAGCCTTTAAGCTTTAAATACCAAGAACTCCCTCTTTCATCATGAAATTTAATACACAAGGCAGCCTCTAAGCTCCAAATATCAAATTTTGCCACTTTCAGTAAAAAAATATATTGTAAAAGGCTAAATATCTAAGCTCTAAATATCAAATTTTCTCTCATTCACCAAGACATATTCTATACAAGGCAGTCTTTAAGATATATATGTTAAATTTGCCTTGTTAGAGCAAAGAATATTACTCAAAATATTTATTTTGAATATTAATATCTGCCATTTGACAATAAGATTGTACGGCAGAAATCCAACTGATTTTACTTTATTGCTGCTTTTGTCTTTTTGCCTTACCTAGAAATCCAATTATTTAATTGTTTCTGCCTTTTGTCAGATCCACTCTGGCATATTCTAGCTAGCAATGATTTTTGAGAGGACTTTTAAGAGTAACTGCCCCGTGTTAATCTGCCGAATTAATCACTGAAAGATGGGTTTTTTACCAGATACTACAGTTTCACACAAGAAAAGGCCAGAATGAATAGTCAAAAGAATAGATGTCATTGTACAACATGAGAATTGAGTATCCAATGGAAACTTACCTTAAATTACAGTCATTGTATGACGTGCGACATTCTTAAAAATGGTTATTTTTGCCATCACTGTCATATCTGATACATTCGTTGTTTTTTATCATTTCAAATCACACACTTTACACTACATAGCAGCCAATAGGAAAATTTTCTTTCCGTTTAACTTTTGTTATTAATTATCGACGTATACCTATAGCTTGATGTAATTAGCATCGACAAATTGTTTTGTCTTGTTTTATTATTTTGTAAGTAAAAAATCGTAATAATATCTACTGAAAAGCAATTTAGAGATGTTTTTAATTTTTTATTTTTCATTGTTCAAAGATTCTTGTCATTTCAAAAATATATTATTAAGACGAATGAAAGGGAAAAAACCAGATAAATAAAAATTATTACAAAATTAGACGTACATTTTTAACTTTCTAGTCAAATTTAATTTTAATTTAAATTAACACGTCTATACTAATTGCACCAAGCACATGTTGATGGTGCTCAATTTTTTGCCATGTATGCTGTAGCATACCTTCCTCAATGCTGGCAATGACATCAGTGATCTTCTGCTTTAGATTAGCAATGTCCCTTACCTTTGTTGGATACACAATATCTTTAGCATAACCGTGGATATGACATACACCTTATGTCACTCCTCCTCGACTTTTATCTATGGGGGTTATGTTAAAGATATTAAGCAAAGGTTCGGGACTTGACTAATCTAAGGCAGATGATAATTGATGCCATTGCCCTCTCTGACATTGCTATAATTACGAATCATTATAATAAACAAAAGTAGCTTTAATCATTACGATAAATATCACATAGTTATTATTTTTTGTTTTCCGAACGTATTCATTCGAATAGACTTATTCTAATGTTCTAATTAAATCTAGTACACCATTTCGTTTTCCTAGACAACTTACCCATGAAGGTCAGAAAGTTCTGTTTGTAGCTCGGAAAATATTTGGGAAATTCATCCACAAAAACAACCGTGAAGAAAATATTTATTAAGAACGCGTTTAAGATTTATAATTACTTGTTGCAATTGAGATTTTTTCACTTTGTACACGTAGCACGTGTAGATGGTGCTCAATTTCTTGCCATGTTCGATGTACTAGAATTACTTCATCAATGGTAACAAAGCCATCGGTGATTCTCTGCTTTAGATTAACAATGCCTCGTACCTTTGTTGGATGCACAATAGCTTTAACATAACCCTGGATACGGCATACATCATATATCGCTCCTCTTCGACTTTTATCTATGGGGGTTATGTTAAAGATATCAAACAAAGGTATTGGAATCGATTAATCAAAAGGAGAGGATAATTGAAGTCATTGCCATTATTAAGGATTTGGTTTGTCGCTCTGCGGTCCTTTTGTGCACACTTTAGGCTAATTAGACAGGGACCTACAGCTTAGCGTGGATTCCGAATCACTCACAAACATTCATGCCCCTGTCAGGATTCGACCCTGAAATCTGTGTTACCAAAGGGTAGAACGCTAGCCAATTGGCCATCAGGCGTCATCATTGAAGAGAATATGCTGCAGTAATTGAACAAGCAATTGAGCACCATTTTCATGTGCTTCGTGCAACTAATATAGGCATGTGTTAAATTTAGATTAAAATGAAATTTGGCAATATATAATTATATAGGCCTATATAAAAGGAGCCTATATATGAATATATAGGCCCTTTTTGTAATAATTTTCACTTATTTATTTTCATCTGCCAATGTAATAAATCTTTAAATTCTAAAGAGATTTATGGACATTCTGTATAATTTACAGTTTTTAGTATAGATGATAAAATTTATTGAGAATTTATATACTTTTTCTCAAGATGCCAAATATACCGCAATTGTTAGTTTTGAAAAGATTACTTATTATTATTACTGAATAAAATTAACACTAATTGTTTTTCCTCATAAATTCGTTTCCTCTTAATTTAAGTAATTAAAGCAAGTTTTAATCTCTGAAATTCCCTTTTTCAACTAATTATCAATACTTTACTAATAAATTATAGGATCACTGACAAGACAGAACTGTAACAAATTCAGAGTTAACCACACCACGAGGAAGTTTGTTATATTGCACCTGATATGAAAAGCGGTAGTAATGTCTTGCACCATTACTTCCTGAGGAACTGTTGCATATTCGATATGTAATATTAGGAAGAATTTAGAAAAACTCTAATTATTGATAATCTGGCAATAAATTATTATGAAAAGGAGAAAAAATATAAAATGTTGTCAAAACTTTAATACTTTTATTTACTTAAGTACCTTGACTAATAACCATTTCATAACCATAATCGTTCAATATTTTATATTTTAAATTCAACAATAGCACCAAAAACGTATTATTTTTCGGTTAAATTATACTATGGAATAAATAATTAGGAGAAAATTTTCTCTAATTGTTATTATTATTGTCATGTGAATACACTTAACTCTGGTACTCGGTGCCACATGTTTCGGATTCTAGTCCTTCAGAATCTGCCAGTAGACAGACGGTCTTTGTCCACCATATACTATAGTGCCGGTGAGTTAGATAGTTGATTAGAATGCATTTAAGGCATTCATAAATTCAATTTCAGTTTATTATTTTGTTTAAGATTCGTATAATAAGTTAAATTTAAAACGAATATTTTTGCAATTTTTCAGCTATTAATTTAGATCCGTAATAAATGAATATGAGAACTTCTTTCTTCAATTTCAAAAAATTAAATTAATACTTAGTCATTAAAATCATAAAGAGACACATTTAAAGGAGCAACCATTCGATTGGAAATCATAAAGGGTTACATTTAAAGGAGCAACCATTGAATGAGCACCCATTCGATTGGCAATCATAAAAGGTTATATTTAAAGGAGCAACCATTGGATTGAAAATCATATAGAGTTACATTTAAAGAAGCTGCTATTGGATTTGAAATCATAAAGAGTTACATTTAAAGGAACAAGCATAGAATTGGAAATTGAACCATTAAATTGGAGTTACATTTAATGGAGAACGTACATTTAATGGAGCAACGATTGGATTGGAAATCATAAAGGGTTACATTTAATGGAGCAACCATACGATTGGAAATCATAAAGGGTTACATTTAAAGGAGCAACCATTGGATTGAAAATCATATAGAGTTACATTTAAAGAAGCTGCTACTGGATTTGAAATCATAAAGACTTACATTTAAAACAACAAGCATAGAATTGGAAATTGAATTATTAAATTGGAGTTACATTTAATGGAGCTACGATTGGATTGGAAATCATAAAGCGTTACATTTAAAGGAGCAATCATTGAATTGGAACTCATAAAGAGTTACATTTAAGGGAGCAACCATTGTATGAGGAAATATTTGACATGATTAGACACCTTTAACATATATGGGTTTTTCTCATGTAACAAATGATAAGAGATAAATAATCTTCCTTAAAAGTCTGCTACTTTTTAAGGAAGTTTATCAATTTCGTCAACAGATGAAACAAATGAAAATTCAATTGTTTATTCAAATTATGGATCCAACAGATTAAAACAGGAAAATGACATTTCTTTTCTATATGGAACAAAACAACAACATAATAAACAAGAAGAACAAAATATTTTCTCTTGATACTCTGCAATTTTAATAACAAACATATCCCAAAAAGGGACATGACTAATTTGAGAAGAGGCAGGTATATTTTCTGCGAACGAAATCAAATTAACCTAAATCAATGCGGTTAATAAAAAATGTGGGAAATATTTTCTATTAAGCATAAGTTTTGAATTTTAACTTTGTCGAATTGATTTAAAAGTATTATATTCAATATTAGGAAGGCGGGAAAAATCACAAAAATCAGTGCTAATTGTTCGTTAAAAAAAATTTTTTTTCTTCTTTTCAGTAATGCAGATCTCAATATTTATTTTCCAAAATTATTATTTATTTTTTTCAACAGTTTATTGATCTAATTTTTAAAATATTATTGAATTTTATGGGATATCTGACAGCAAAAAAACATATTACAAATCGCAAAGTTTTAAGTGTCCTAATGATTTACACAATAAAGTTTTTATGCGAATTGCTTTTTTTTTAAACTTTTGTAAGACATAAATTATATCATAAGTTATTATTAAATTATGTTATAAATTATATTATAAAAGTACTATAAATATTATTAAATTATATTACATAATTTAAGGAGATATTGTGTTTAAATGATTGCAAATGGAAGAATTTTTAAATAATAATAATAAAACTAATAGTTTTCAGAATATTACTCTTAATTTAATTCTTAGTAAAATAAATATGTTATGTTAAATAATGCTAAAAAATAAATTGCATGTTATTATTATTATTATTATTATTGTTAAAATTAATAATAACAATTGTTACTTTAATAAATATCATTAAAATTATTGTAATTTACATTTAATATAATTATGAAGGAAATAGTTAATTAATTCTGTTAATTTAATTGCTAATTTATTTTTGTTAGTTAATTTAACAACAATTGCTAATAACAATAGTTAATTTAATAACTGTTAATTAATAATTATTGCTAAAATTATTGTAATTTGCATTTAATTTAATTATGAAGAAAAAAGTGGATTAATTATTTTAATTTAATTTAGTTACTTAATTTAACAATAATAATAGTTAATTTAGCAATAACAATTGTTAATTTAGCGATAAAAATTATTAATTTAATAATAACAATTGTTAATTAATAATTATTATTAAAATTATTGTAATTTACATTTAATTTAAAAAACGGGAGGGGTAGACTGTATTTTTATTAGAGGGTGGAGGTGTAATTATAAAAATTTTCAACCTTCTAATGACTGGCAAATTAGATTTTTTTTTATTATTATTATTATTTGAAAACTGTGAAATTAGCCCAACTTATGGCTCAGTGGTAACACGCTCAGGTAGAGTGAAAGAAAGTTGTTCGAATGCTCTGGTGGAATCCGTTGCAGTCACTGTTTTGAGAAATGAGGAGACTCTATGTCGATTGTGACAAAGCATGTAAATCGCATCGAATTGACAGTCAACTTTCCTGATAGAAGTTTACTTCCATACAAAATCTAATTATTACTCCTGAAAGTCCTCCCCTGATATGTCCTCCCCTGATGTATAAGTGGAACAGAAGTCCCACCGATGTCAAAAACAAACAAATGAATAAACAGGAATAAAACCCATATTTTGGCAAAAAAAGGAAAAAAAATAATTGTGATGAATGTTTGTAAATATTCAAAACAAAACAGGAAAATATATTCATTTCATTTTTATTTCCAAACTTTGACCCTGTGGAAATAATGGGTTCAAGGTTGAAAAGGTGAATAATTCGAGTTCAGCGGGTCACAATAATGAGAATTTTTTTTCTCTCCATTCTTTGCTGCAGGGAAGGAAGCTCTTTAAATATGTTAAGAAATGGAAACCTCGTGTCACGTATGAGGAAAAAATATTACTTTTTGAGACAATTTCGCTGAAATTGCATTTTCGTCTGACATTTCTTTTTTATTTATTTTTATTTCTATACTAATCACATAAAAGTAAATAAACATTAAAAAGGCAATGATAAGGGAAGTTTAAAAATATACAATAATGTTTTTTAGAATTGTAATTTATAAGGTCATTCAAGCACGTAAGAATTTAGTCAAATGTTTTTATGTACTACTGTATCCAAAAAGTAAGGCCAATTTTCAATTAAAAGTTTTCGGAGCTTATGGAATTTTAATTTTTTTCTTTTTTAGGTTGCTGGCACTATCCTTGACATTTGTGTGAAATTTAACGTCAAAATATTCATTAGTGTTTGAGTTACGCTCGGCTTTGTGAGACGCTAAAGGTGATTTCGACAATTTTTGTAATGTCTGAATGAATTGAGCAAAGAACTTGCATTGAATTTTGTTTGCGGAAACGTATAGAATGTTGCAGAAGGCATTCGGGGAGCATTCCTGTATCGGAAAGAAGTGTTTACAAGTGGTATGAACTGTTGAAAGAAAGCAGAGAACGCGTTGAAGACGAAGAGCTCTCTGGTCGACCAACAACCTCAACCGACGAGGCTCAAGTCCAAAAAAATTGAAGATTTGGTGCTTGCAAACCGTCGATTTACAATTACAGACCTTTCTGATGATGTTGGAATTTTAAAAGGATAGGGCAATTCTGTTTTGGGCCTCAAACGCGTTAAATTTCGATTGGTACCGAAAACACTGAATACTCCAGCTCACTCTGCATTGATTCTTCGTGACTTTTTCGCCAAAAATGAAACCCATATCGTTCCACAACCACCGTATTCACCCCCGTGCGACGCTTTGAAGGTCATTCCTGTCGATGACTTTTTTAGCATGCATTGAGGATTGGAAAAAAAAGTTGGCACAAGTGCATTGTGTCCGGAGGGGATTACTTTGAAGGCGATGAAATAAATTTGAAGAATAAAGAGTTTTTTTGAAAAAAATAATTGTTTTTCTTTTTTGGCACAGTAGTATAAGCATATGACATGTATAGTCAAGGCTGTCTGGAAGAAGTTTTTCAGGTAATCCTCCAAATGTATAGTTCTTCCCCTAAAAGTCCATCTGCCATCATTGGATTATTTGTAGTAGGCATAAATGAAACCTAATACCCACTGATTCGCCTAATGGAAAAAAATTTTAGGTTTAAAGGTTAAAGATTTTCAAAGTCGAATAACTCCGGTCGTTTAGAAAAAAAAAATTTGATGTTTTATAATTTTTTTAAAATTTTAGTTCGCATGTTCAATAATTTTAAGGCAATATATAGATCTTTATTTTATCCCACTTGGTCGGGTTGACAGCAGCATTTTAGACCAAGTTCCTGAACCCGTGTGGTCTAATGGAAGGAGAGAAAGGGAGGAGGGGGGGCAGATTCTGCTCAAGATAGAGCTCTTGTAAGTATAAGTCTGACTTGACTCCGTGTCGCGGAAGAAGGAGGGCAGTGCCTTGCGGGAGGACTTTTTTAGGGAACTACCCCGAATTTACGTATCGCACGTGAGAAAGCCTGGAAAACCCCCATTAGGCAGTCTGACTAATGAGACAAGATGTTGAACATCACAAACACCCTCGAGTCTCCACGATTTGGAAACACTGTCTACAACAAAGCCGCCAGCGGATTAAACTTCAGTCCTAACGTTCACCAGCAAAGTATCCATGCATTTAAAAAAATTATTGTAATCTATTTTTCCAACATATTAATTCCCTAAATATTTATATTCTAAATTAACGAGGTGTATTATAGATATATATGTATGAAACGATTTAAATTCAAAACTGATAATAAAGGGTATATGCAAAACATAGAACTTTAAAGGTCAGTTTCACGTATTTAGGAGACTAGAGACTTTATTATTATAACTAGATGTGGGGTGTGTGTATTTTTTAACTAAATGCGTATCGTATGGTAGAAAATTTGGAAAATTCCCACCAGGTAGTCCGATGCACGAGGCAAGATGTTGAACATCACAAACGTCATCGAATCTCCTTTCTTTTTGAAACAGTGTCTACAACAATGCCGCCTGCGGATTAAACTTCAGTCCTAACGCTCACCAGCGGCGCACGTTGGCACTGAGCCACGAATCAAGCAGATATAAACCTTTTTACAATAGATTTTCCCAAACCTAAATTATTATTCATTTGCCATTTTAAGAAAGTAAATTTGCTCTCATTTCACCCGACAGAATGTCTAAAATGCAAAACTGAAAAACATTTTTAAGATTTTCTAATTGTAAATTGTTTGTATTTCTTGGATTTCACTCTACTTCCTCATTCGTTTTATTTGTTCGTTACTTAATTAAAATTCTTGCAAAATATACTCCATTTTCGCATTTAACTGTTTATGTATGTGCTTATTTTAAAAACACCAGTAGAGAAAGTTCTTTTGTTTGTTTACCTGCGGTTTCAATTTAATGCAACTTGTTGGAGAAAGCTATAAAATACGAGTTAAAATTTGCATATTGAACTCAGCCGCGTGATCTGAGCTCAGCATGAACTTTCTCAAATGAAGATTCACACCTGCGATGCTTAACCACGAATGCAGGAAAAAAGATGCACATGTAAATTAACCTTTTATTTCCTTTCTATAAAATGCCTAGAGGGCCACGTGTACAAAGAACTAATGAAAAATAAACCAACCCTTTCCACATTAATGGATTTTAATACGACTGCGTAGGTTTCATATAAAGGCTTAAGATTCATTAATTCTTTTTAATTCGTTCTTTAAGATTATCAGTTCTGTGGGTTTTTTTCCACATATGTTTGAGGTCTTTCAAGCAATCAAATTATAATATTTTTCCTAATGAGACGATAGTTGCTTTTTCAGTATCTATTTCCATGCTATTCACTGAAATTTGGATTAATTTATAAATTAATTCAATAAGAAAATGATGCCTGTCGTGAAATGGCAACATCTTTTTCTATGAAAAGCTATATTATGTGAACTAGTAAAAAAAGGCTAGAAGAAAGCATGGTACGAGTTAATACACAAAATTGTCACTTTTTTTCTGACTATCAACTGCTACGTTTTTTGTACAGCGGGTTCATACCAGTAGAACTTTATAGATTTAGCAGTTTAGCTTTGCTCTCGATCAGCGGTCTAATAGCCAAGTGGCTGACGTTTTGCCTATCGTATCACAGGTTTCAGGTTTGAATCTTGGCATTAATATTTGTTAGCGACTCGCAATCCGCGTTAAACTGTAGGTACCGGTCTAATTAACCTTTTTTTTTTCTTCTAATGCGCCAAATAGACCGTGATCTTTCGCCATAACCGCTGCACCTATGTTACTCACTTTGCATTACCCAGGGGGCGCGTGTGACTTGATGGTAAGCCCCGGACGCGGAGTTACAATGCCCCCGCAGCGCTCTACGATCCTATTAGGACCGGGACCTATAGCTTAAAGTGGATTCCGAACCACTACAAACACCCATGGCAAAGCCGGGATTTGAACCCGATACCTGTGGTACCGAACGCCAGAGCGCTAGCTATTCGGCCATCAGGCCCCCTAATTAACCTAAAGTGTACAAAAAATGTCCACAGAGAACAAACTAGAGTAAACCAAGACAAAACTACTGAACCCCGTGGTACAAGACAAAACTGAAGTAAGCTAAACTGCTCTTTCACTCTTCTGTCTTTCCTATTCTTTTTGGCGCAATGTTTTAATGCTGTTCTTGTATTTAACGTATTTCGTGATCAATTAAAATCATAACTACAATCAATGATTTTACGATTGTCGTTAAAATATAACTCCCGGTCTAATTAGTCCTCGTGTGCAAAAGAATGACAGCAGAGCCACAAACCAAATCTTACCCAAGGTCATTCAAGCAGACGTGTTAGCTCCGTGCTCACAATTTCGTATGAGTATTCTCAGGGTCGACATCTGGGAAGTTCATAACTTCGAATCTAACAGAAAGACTTTCTAGTTTGTACTTTCTGTACATCCCACCTTTCGGTTTGGCTTTACTTGACGAGTTTGAACTTGGCTTCTTTTATAGAATTTTTTTAATAAAATCAGGCTTTGTATTTATTTTTTCATTCCGTTTTGGCAGCAAAGAAGCCTGCTGGCTAGTGCAGCGCCTTCTGAAGGAAGTTGTGTTCAAGGCTGCCTAATCTGAATAGAATACAAATACAGTAGAGCCTCTTTAAGTCGAACCTCGATAGGTCGAAAACCTCCACAACTCGAAAATTCTTTTGTTCCCTTCAAGCCCCAAAATTTTCATGACGCGAAATTTCAACAATAAGTCGAAATAATTAGTCAATCCCCACAAGTCATTTTGGTATATATTTTCCCTCCGTAACTGGAAAAAAAATTGAGCCTCTGTATCTCGAACATTAGCAATGTTTGATTTTACAATCTTTTTTACAACCTTTACAATTCGATCATTTGAAACTAATTACCTCTATAGCTCGAAGAAAAATAAGTTACCGACTTTAAGGATTTGCTGACAATGCTCGTCATTGTTTCTTGTGAGTATGAGTATACAGTAAATAGAATAACCAATTCTATGAAATAGCAACTCGGAAGAAAAAGAATTTCCTGCTCTTTATAGTTTCGATAATGCTACAGATAGAGAACGATCGAAATGTCTAAAGCAAAAAAAAAGATAATAATAATAATAACTGACATTTTTAATGCAAAATATTTTTAATTTTAAGGTTGTTTCGGAATTATTTTGATTTTTTTATTGTAGTACGTAATATAACTTTTAAGTTGCAAATAAACACGTTTAATACTTCTGTAACTTGAATTTTTATTTATTTTACCTCTCTAACTGAAAATAAGTTAGAAAGAATCTAGACCTCTACAAGTCGAATATTTCCTTACAAAATCCGCTTAAGTCGAAATCCTCCATAAGTCGAAAACTCTATAACTCGAATTATTTGGCGTCTCCCTTGAAGTTCGACTTACAGTACCGTACTGTACCGTAAAAAATCTAGACTGTTATGCCTTTCCATAGGATTTGAAAATGTGGGTGAGACTGAAAATATTCCTACTACAAGTGGGACTTCCATAAGTCGAAAACTCTATAACTCGAATTATTTGGCGTCTCCCTTGAAGTTCGACTTACAGTACCGTACTGTACCGTAAAAATCTAGACTGTTATGCCTTTCCATAGGATTTGAAAATGTGGGTGAGACTGAAAATATTCCTACTACAAGTGGGACTTCCATAAGTCGAAAACTCTATAACTCGAATTATTTGGCGTCTCCCTTGAAGTTCGACTTACAGTACCGTACTGTACCGTAAAAATCTAGACTGTTATGCCTTTCCATAGGATTTGAAAATGTGGGTGAGACTGAAAATATTCCTACTACAAGTGGGACTTCCATAAGTCGAAAACTCTATAACTCGAATTATTTGGCGTCTCCCTTGAAGTTCGACTTACAGTACCGTACTGTACCGTAAAAATCTAGACTGTTATGCCTTTCCATAGGATTTGAAAATGTGGGTGAGACTGAAAATATTCCTACTACAAGTGGGACTTCCATAAGTCGAAAACTCTATAACTCGAATTATTTGGCGTCTCCCTTGAAGTTCGACTTACAGTACCGTACTGTACCGTAAAAATCTAGACTGTTATGCCTTTCCATAGGGATTTGAAAATGTGGGTGAGACTGAAAATATTCCTACTACAAGTGGGACTTCCATAAGTCGAAAACTCTATAACTCGAATTATTTGGCGTCTCCCTTGAAGTTCGACTTACAGTACCGTACTGTACCGTAAAAATCCTAGACTGTTATGCCTTTCCATAGGATTTGAAAATGTGGGTGAGACTGAAAATATTCCTACTACAAGTGGGACTTCCATAAGTCGAAAACTCTATAACTCGAATTATTTGGCGTCTCCCTTGAAGTTCGACTTACAGTACCGTACTGTACCGTAAAAATCTAGACTGTTATGCCTTTCCATAGGATTTGAAAAATGTGGGTGAGACTGAAAATATTCCTACTACAAGTGGGACTTCCATAAGTCGAAAACTCTATAACTCGAATTATTTGGCGTCTCCCTTGAAGTTCGACTTACAGTACCGTACTGTACCGTAAAAATCTAGACTGTTATGCCTTTCCATAGGATTTGAAAATGTGGGTGAGGCTGAAAATATTCCTACTACAAGTGGGACTTCCATAAGTCGAAAACTCTATAACTCGAATTATTTGGCGTCTCCCTTGAAGTTCGACTTACTGTACCGTACTGTACCGTAAAAATCTAGACTGTTATGCCTTTCCATAGGATTTGAAAATGTGGGTGAGGCTGAAAATATTCCTACTACAAGTGGGACTTTAATTATAATCACCCTGTATAGATCAAGGTACTGGGGTGAAGTGTGGAGAAAAAAAAAGATTCCACAACGGAAAAAATATGTCTAGTTTTCATTAAAGATAATTTCTAAACAAAATATGTAATTGTATTAACGTTGCCCATCACGCATTTATTTATTTGTTTATTTTATATAGGTGACAAAATAAGTCTTTAATGAATTTTCAAAATGTATATATATTTGCAATGTGCAATGAATTTATTATCTTCCATTAATTAAATTTAGAATTGGCTTATGTCCTGTAATGTAGGTTTAGGAACAGATGTGTTTGAACCAGTTCGACTTGTAATGTAGGTGTTCTAATCGAATAAGAATGAGCTTCCGCAGTTGATACGATTCGAATTATTTATTATCGATAGGAGCAATTAATCTTTTCAACAAACAGGTTCTTTTTTCAACAGATGTCATGAAATCCAGACAAATTAAAAGATATACATCCGGAAGCTAATGTAAAACTGTCATTGAGATTGGAAATGATGCCAAGTTTCTACGTGCATATTGTTCATTTTAATTTGCATGTCAATGATTTTGGTGTCAAAATTCATTTGATTACATAGGATAATGTGAACTATTTGCTCTCAATTGATGTTTGTTTGACATCACTCAAGCAGTGAACAATAGATTTCGTATGTGAAGCAAGGAAAAAACTGATTTGTTTAAAAGATATATTCTATGGAAAAATTTACTTGTTAGGTCACGTAATGTTATCACCTATACTGGAATATGTATTGAGCAATTGTTATTGGGAAATGTTTATCACTTTTAATAGTTCAGGTTATTTATTTTTAAATACAATCTTTTATCTTGCTTTCTTCATAATGAAAAATAACTACAAACCGGATTTTAATGCATTAAGTCAGAGTAAATATTAAAATTACGTAATAAATAATGGAGTACAAATTACATTTCAACATTTGTGGTAATATGATTTTTTTTATTGAATCAGTTGACTTCTAACGGAAGAATTAGTGTGCATTTCATTAATTATTATTATGACTAAAAACGGTTGTTGCTGTTGTTATCTATGGCTTTATATGAACTCAATTCATACAAATTTGGCCACTTATCGTAGAAACAAAAAGGAACCCATAAACAAATAAAAATTACAAAGGAATCCTAAAAACAATTAAAAACAAGTCAAATGTTCTAAGGATAAAAATTTAAAAAGCTAGAAGTATCCTGATAAAAGTCCGTGTGATCAGGACATATTTTCTCTGGTCCTGTAGTAAAGAGTACACAAATCACCCTTCTGTTGTAAGTTAAAGAGTCCAATCCCGAGCCAACAAGTAGATGGGCCTTATTCATTTTCTCTGTCTTACATAAAACGCACACATCAGAGTTCACAATCCCTATTTTAGCCAGATGTCTGACCGTGCAGTCCAGTTCTTAATCTAAAATTGGCAACAACCTCTCGGCGAGTTTTTCTACTAATTTTTTCCAGTTATTCCCGATTGTCTCCAAAATTTTTCCTTTGGTGTTAGATAATAATTCACTGATATACGATGACTTAATTTTGTCCCTCATAGAGTGATTTTAAAATGAGTAATTGGCTAGCGTGATTTTAAAAAATTGTAGTTAGTGCCATTTTTTAAAATGCATAAGTGGCTTTAAAATGAGTAAATGGCTGGCGTGATTTTAAAAAACAGTAGTTAGTGCCATTTTAAAATGGATACGTGGTTAAAGCTATTTTAATATTGAACGCTGGTTAGAGCGACATTAAAATGGAGAAGTTAGCGATTTTAATATGAGCGACTAGAGCGATATTAAATGGAGAAGTGGCTAGCGTGATTTTAATATGAGTAAGCGACTAGAGCGATATTAAATGGTGAAGTGGCTAGCGTGATTTTAATATGAGTAAGCGACTAGAGCGATATTAAAATGGAGAAGTGGCTAGCGTGATTTTAATATGAGTAAGCGACTAGAGCGATATTAAAATGGAGAAGTGGCTAGCGTGATTTTAATATGAGTAAGCGACTAGAGCGATATTAAAAAATGGAGAAGTGGCTAGCGTGATTTTTAATATGAGTAAGCGACTAGAGCGATATTAAAATGGTGAAGTGGCTAGCGTGATTTTAATATGAGTAAGCGACTAGAGCGATATTAAAATGGAGAAGTGGCTAGCGTGATTTTTAATATGAGTAAGCGACTAGAGCGATATTAAATGGAGAAGTGGCTAGCGTGATTTTAATATGAGTAAGCGACTAGAGCGATATTAAAAATGGAGAAGTGGCTAGCGTGATTTTAATATGAGTAAGCGACTAGAGCGATATTAAAATGGTGAAGTGGCTAGCGTGATTTTAATATGAGTAAGCGACTAGAGCGATATTAAAATGGAGAAGTGGCTAGCGTGATTTTAATATGAGTAAGCGACTAGAGCGATATTAAAATGGAGAAGTGGCTAGCGTGATTTTAATATGAGTAAGCGACTAGAGCGATATTAAAATGGAGAAGTGGCTAGCGTGATTTTAATATGAGTAAGCGACTAGAGCGATATTAAAATGGTGAAGTGGCTAGCGTGATTTTAATATGAGTAAGCGACTAGAGCGATATTAAAATGGAGAAGTGGCTAGCGTGATTTTAATATGAGTAAGCGACTAGAGCGATATTAAAATGGTGAAGTGGCTAGCGTGATTTTAATATGAGTAAGCGACTAGAGCGATATTAAAATGGTGAAGTGGCTAGCGTGATTTTAATATGAGTAAGCGACTAGAGCGATATTAAAATGGTGAAGTGGCTAGCGTGATTTTAATATGAGTAAGCGACTAGAGCGATATTAAAATGGAGAAGTGGCTAGCGTGATTTTAATATGAGTAAGCGACTAGAGCGATATTAAAATGGAGAAGTGGCTAGCGTGATTTTAATATGAGTAAGCGACTAGAGCGATATTAAAATGGTGAAGTGGCTAGCGTGATTTTAATATGAGTAAGCGACTAGAGCGATATTAAAATGGAGAAGTGGCTAGCGTGATTTTAATATGAGTAAGCGACTAGAGCGATATTAAATGGTGAAGTGGCTAGCGTGATTTTAATATGAGTAAGCGACTAGAGCGATATTAAAATGGAGAAGTGGCTAGCGTGATTTTAATATGAGTAAGCGACTAGAGCGATATTAAAATGGAGAAGTGGCTAGCGTGATTTTAATATGAGTAAGCGACTAGAGCGATATTAAAATGGAGAAGTGGCTAGCGTGATTTTAATATGAGTAAGCGACTAGAGCGATATTAAAATGGTGAAGTGGCTAGCGTGATTTTAATATGAGTAAGCGACTAGAGCGATATTAAATGGAGAAGTGGCTAGCGTGATTTTAATATGAGTAAGCGACTAGAGCGATATTAAAATGGTGAAGTGGCTAGCGTGATTTTAATATGAGTAAGCGACTAGAGCGATATTAAAATGGTGAAGTGGCTAGCGTGATTTTAATATGAGTAAGCGACTAGAGCGATATTAAATGGTGAAGTGGCTAGCGTGATTTTAATATGAGTAAGCGACTAGAGCGATATTAAAATGGAGAAGTGGCTAGCGTGATTTTAATATGAGTAAGCGACTAGAGCGATATTAAATGGAGAAGTGGCTAGCGTGATTTTAATATGAGTAAGCGACTAGAGCGATATTAAAATGGAGAAGTGGCTAGCGTGATTTTAATATGAGTAAGCGACTAGAGCGATATTAAAATGGAGAAGTGGCTAGCGTGATTTTTAATATGAGTAAGCGACTAGAGCGATATTAAAATGGAGAAGTGGCTAGCGTGATTTTAATATGAGTAAGCGACTAGAGCGATATTAAATGGAGAAGTGGCTAGCGTGATTTTAATATGAGTAAGCGACTAGAGCGATATTAAAATGGAGAAGTGGCTAGCGTGATTTTAATATGAGTAAGCGACTAGAGCGATTTTAAAAAAACAGTGGTTAGTGTGATTTTAAAATGCAACACGTTTTTTGGCAATAAATATCCCAGGCATGAAAAGAATATGTAGATAGAAATCTTATATGCAGGTTAGCTCGCTAAGGAAGAATCTGATATCTATACTGCAATAAAATGGAAAAATAAATAAAATATAAAATGAATAAAATATTCTATCATTTAAATGATTATTTTTTTTATTAAACTAAATATGGATCATGTTATCTGTTTAATACTTCCATCCAAATCTAATTACTAAATTTCTTTATTTAAATCTTTAATAATTTCTCGTTTCTTATCCATTTCTTGCAAAGTAATTGCTAATAGCGTCATTTCATGTCATTATTTTAATTATTTGCAAGAAGTATTATAGCTTTTAATTTCTTATCTATATAGCATTCTTACTTATTTCTATTATAATAATGATACAGAAGTTGTTAGTTTAAACATATATTAATTTTATCTGTATGAAATAGTAAAATATCCGAACTTTTAACTTCGTTGAACTTCAAAATAATTTTATACTAATGTTCCACTCATTAATATTTAATAGCTGAAAAATAATTATTCCCTTATGGAAATAAATTGTCTTATTTATATTTCGTAAAAGCAAGTAAAATTTATAAAATCCTGTTGCAAATTAGGTGTAATCCGGTTTATTTGAATGGAAGAATATGTTGGGGAAAACAGTTAATTATCTCGAAAAATTTAATTTGACCATTAACTGACCATCTGTTTAATGCTTTATTTTAACCTAGTTTCTTATAAAACCGTATCTAGCTCTAAATAGATTGAAATATTTATAATTGGAAAGAAATAATTACATGAAAATGTATTCGGAATTAGGTGAATCATTTGGTCTAATGATTAAAAAAAATGATATTATTAAAAAATATTTATTTTACTAGTGCGATATTTGTTTGTTCAAGAATATTATTTTAAAATCAAAGTTAATTTTCTCTCATCATTTCGACAGTTCATTTTTGAATATATGGAAGCACACATAATGTATTTTCTTGATACATTGGCTTTCCCTACTTTGACAATTATAAAATAAATATACAGTAGAACCTCTGTAAGTCGAACTTCAAGGAAGAAGCCAAATAATTCGAGTTATAGAGTTTTCGACTTATGGAGGATTTCGAATTAAGCGGATTTTGTAAGGAAATATTCGACTTGTAGAGCTTTAGATTCTTTCTAACTTATTTTGAGTTAGAGAAGTAAAATAAATAAAAATTCAAGCTACAGAGGTAATAAACATGTTTATTTGCAACTTAAAAGTTATATTATGCGCTACAATAAGAAAATCAAAATAATTCCGAAACAACCTTAAAATTAAAAACATTATGTATTAAAAAAGTCACTTATTATTATTTATTTATTTACTTATTATTATTATTTATTTTCTTTTTGCTTTAGACAGTTCGATCGTTCTCTATCTATAGGATTATCTAAGCTATAAAGAGCAGAAAATTCTTTTTCTTCCGAGTTGCTATTTCATAGAATTGGTTATTCTATATACTATATACTCATGCATTGTAAAATCAAACATTGCTAATGTTCGAGATACAGGGGTCCAATTTTTTTTTCGAGTTACGGAGGGAAAATATATACCAAAATGGCTTGTGGGGATTGACTAATTACTTCGACATATAGATGGTTAAAATTTCCAGTAATGGAGGTTTTGAGTCATGAAGGGAAGGGAACAAAAAAAATTTTCGAGTTGTGGAGATTTTCGACTTAAAGAGGTTCTACTGTATTTTGTAAAAATGTAATAAATCTCACGGCCTGAAAAATTTTCAAAACAGGCTGGGGCTACCCCTGTTTTAAAGTAAAATGAGCATCTGGGCTGGCTGTCCCGCGGTCTGTGCATCTGTGGTCCATGTAAACAGTCCAGAGATCTCTCAATTTATGCTTGTGGTGACGGACTAACGGACCGAAAAACCGACCTTGGGATCTATCAGTTTCCGTGTCCCTTGGTATGTTTACCCAACTGTGGATAAAATTTCGCGAGTTCTTTTATTTAATTTCACGCTTGCGCGGGCAACAGAATGAAAATTAGATGTCCCCAACTAATCAGGACTGCACTTTGTCAAATATCTTAATTGTCTATTACCGCTCAGATTTTTTCAGGCGCGTAATTTTTCCAGTTGGTTTGACGCACGAAATATATGACGGTCACCGGTGTCCAGTCAAATCACATTGACCATCGGCGATTCGATCGAGTGGTTACTCTCACACAGCAGAAAGTAATTGCTTTGAACATTACCGCCTTCATGTCAACTGTTTACATTTTCGCAACACTGAAGTGATTCGATTAAATTAAATTACTTTGGAGTGTTAAGGGGTGGTGATAAATCCATTTAAAAAATATGATTTTTATCATTAAAAATAAATTGATTATGAGAAAATAAATAAATTAATCATACTTTATTTTATGTTCATAGAATATTGTTAATTTAAATAAATGGTAACGTCTCGATCTATACTAGACCTATAACGGCTTCAAAAAGAGGGCCACTTCCAGGTTCATGGGAACACTTTAGTTTGTATTTACAAGCATTATTTCTGTATACAAATACAGAACTCTGGGTTATTTTTATTTATTATTTACAAAAAATTGAGAATTGAAGAATTAAATGTGATTCGCAAATACTGTTCACTCCAAGGACGGAGATTTTCAGAGTTTTTGAGTCTACGACGATTCTAATTGCCCGCTATGCAGCAGACCTTAATTATCACGCGGCGTGATATACGAGACCACAAAGGGCGATATGGGAACATGCACTTCAAAATTTCATTTAAAAAATATTTAGCTTTATAAAAAATTTGCTTTTTAATGGTAGAAGTTTCTATTATTTGACATTTTTAATCCATTTTTAAATGTACATCAATTCATTATTAAGTATTTACTTTCAGAACTGGATTCAGGTTATATGCATTTAGGTAACAACCACTTAAAAAAAAGATCACTTGCAAAAGACATTTAAGTGTGGCATTAGTACAGAATCTAAATTTGATGTTAAAATAACAATGCATATCTTAATCATATATCTTTCATATCCTACTAAAACAATACACAAGCTATATGGAGATAACGAAATAGTGTATTCTAAACAAGTAAAAGCATTAGATTTGAAAGTCCTCATTTAATTTGAAGCTCGTTTATTTTCAAACATTCAGTGACGACCTTGTTGGACACCCAAGCGTATCACTTAAACTTGCAAGAAATGCTTAAATTAACACTTTATGGCAGCTTTTTACTGTCTATTCTTCCCATTATCATCACATTCGTCACCTAGGGAGGATTGTCGTGCAAACCGCTTCAGAACAGAACGCCATTACTTTAATAAGAATACTGGAACAATGAGAACAATCAAGTTCTTCAAGAAGTGCGTATGGATTGGTAAAAATTAGGAAATACTCCACGCGCTACCCTATAAACCGTTGTTGTCAATAGTTATCCGGCTTTTTCGCTCGCCACCATTTAAACAATAACGTTGATTAAGAATTCCATTTGTACAACGAAACTTTTTCCGCTCTTTTGTTGGGCAATTATTGGCTTGAAAAGGGAAACATTATTATTATGGTTGACCTGGTTATAGAAATGGTTAGGTCGAGGTTCCCTCCATACAGTGAAATTGGCTTTGTTTTCTTTTTTTGGTTTTCGAAAGTGAGGGAGACTTTTTAAGCATCAGTGCCAAAATTTATTGGGAATTCTCCCACGGTTCAAATGGCGCCAAATGGATAAAGGATGTGATGATCTGGGCTTTTCTGGTTCATGAACGGAGGATTTGTTAATGAAATGCTTTTAGAGGAACTGAGATTTGGCTCAGAGATATATATGAGGGTAAACTATACTTGCACCTTGTTACTGAACAATACCTTTTACTGTGAATGCTTTTATTATGTTTTCATTGGAGGATTATACTGTTCACATAAGTGGTTGTAGTTCATTATGGTCTCATGGGAGTATAGACTTCTCTGGTGATTAATCATTAACTCTTTGATTAAGCCTAGATAATTTCGCTGCTCACCTGTAAAATGATGATTAATCACTATTGTTAATTAATAATTGTTCCATGAAAGCCAATTGTTTTTTATTAGTATTTAATGATTTGGATAAATCAAAATCGACAGAAGATAATATCCCTCTTTTGCAAAACTTGTAAGTTTACTTTTTTGGTTTTCGAAAGTGATGGAGACTTTTCATTCATCAGTGCCAAAATTTATTGGAAATTCTTCCACGTTTAAATGGCGCCAAATGGAGAAAGGATGTGATGATCTGAGCTTTCTGGTTCATGAACGGGGGATTTGTTAATGAAATGCTTTCAGAAGAACTGAGATATGGCTCAGAGATATTAACTATATTTGCATTTATTTATCGAACAATACCTTTTACTGTGAATGCTTTTATTATGTTTTCATTGGAGGATTATACTGTTCACATATGTAGTTCATTATGGTCTCATGGAAGTGTAGACTTCTCTGGTGATTAATCGCTAACTTTGTGATTAAACCGATATCACTCGAGGATAATTTCGCTGCTCACCTGTAAAATGATGATTAATCATTGTGATTAATTAATAATTGTTCCATGAAAGGCAATTTTTTTTTTGCTCATTAATTAGTATTTAAGGGTTTGGATAAACCAAAATAGACAGAAGATAATATCACTCTTTTGCAATACTTATAGGTTTTCTTTTTTTGTTTTTTCGAAAGTGACGAAGACATTTTAGGCATAAGAGCCAAAATTTATTGGGAATTCTCCCAATGGCGCCAAATGGATAAGGGATGGGATGATCTGGGCTTTTCTGGTTCATGAATGGGGGATTTGTTAATGAAATGCTTTCAAAAGAACTGATATTTGGCTCATAGATATTATCTATACTTGCACCTTTTTATCCAACAATTATTTTTATCCAACTTTTTATCCAACATCCTTTTATTGTGAATACTTTTTATAGAAGAATAACACCATTCACATAAATGGTTGTAGTTCATTATTGTCTCATGGGAGTATATACTTCTCTGGTGGTTAATCATTAACTTTCTGATTAAACCCAGATCAGTGCAGGATAATTTCGCTGCTCACCTGTAAAATGATGATTAATCATTCTGATTAATTAATAATTGTTCCATGGAAGGCAATTTTTTTGCTTATTAGTATTTAATGGTTTTTATAAACCAAAATTGACAGAAGATAATATCACTCTTTTGCAATACTTGTAAGTCATCATTATTGTATAAGAGTTGAAATTACTTCGATTAACACAAAATGAGTAAAGAATAATATCACACATTCATTCTGATTTATGGTTTTTGTCTATGTATGAGAATAAAACATGTTGTTTTAATAAGTTAATGCCTTTTATATTAAAATAAAACTATCGAACATTAAGACTATTGATTATCGTAACAATTATAGTTACAATAAGGTTACCGTTATTGATTATCGTAACGATACCTCAGTAACAATTATGGTTTTTTATTGTTTTATGAAAATCGATCACTTTTTTGTTATTGATCATCAAATTATTGCTTAAACAAGTTATTGATGGAAACTGGCACATCTGCAACAATTTTATCGTAAAATAAGTTCATACTTTTTAAAGTTAGTTAATAAACAAAATAACCTGATTAATTAGAGTAAGTATAATTTATTATGTTAATTTGGCAATTATTGTCATTACTGTCAATATGTCATAAGAACATATTCTACTGTCAATCATCAATTTTCTGATTAAATCAAATTAAAATAAATGACAATATACATAAGTTGTAGTTTGCCCTTTTCCCCACGAGAATAAAGCAATTATGCTTAAAAATAAAAAGCAATCAATTTCAATTAACTTTTATTTCAAATTAAGTTTATTAGATCACAATGCCAATAACAGTATTAACTTTCAGCATCATGCGAAAATGATAAATTAAATTTTTTTTTAACTCTTAATATAAATAAAAAAGGTAAATTTTTTTGTGTGTATCTGATTTTATATTAAAACAAAATAATATGAAATCTTTAATAAAGTGTGCTCAATGTGAAATTGACATGATCTTAATTTTAATTCAAAGAAAAATAAATTAACAAAATTGTTGTCCATTTATAATTGCATTCAAGTTGTTTTGAAAGATTTTAAGTCTTAATAAAGACTCAAACATTTTAAAATTATTTTTTTATGTAATCTAAAGAAATAGTGCAATAATAAGTTTGAAATGTTGTCAATATATTCTTACCAATATTTTTGATTTTAAAATTTATTTCTTATTTAACTTAATAAACACTGATTTAGACATGTATTTGTTTATTAGAATATTTAACAAAACCATACAATGAAATATCTCGTAACATTTCTACGTTTATTATTTCAGTTTTTAAAATACCAAAAATATTTTTTTAGTATTTTTCCCTGTGATAGTCCGCATGTTTTAATTTTGAATCAGCGAAGCTTATTAATAAAAGCACCAAGTAATTAATACATCAGATTGTACAAGATTGGTGTGATGGCAATATAAGCTAAACACCCTAGAGTAGCATATGGGAATTTTGCATCGAAGTGTAAGGACTTTCCGACTTATGTTTACATCAAGACTTAACATTTTTATTTGTGCTCTGACATTGATTTTAGTTCCATCAGTTCAAACGACCAGTCATGATTTTGGTTAAAAAAATTTTTAATTCGTCGATGAGATTTTTGCTTTCATATTCTCATACAAAATGTTTAAAGTACCCCCAGCACAACAAATGAAGGGAATTGCTATCTTCACTCAAGGTCTCAAGGTTTGCCTTAGAGGCTATTTAATACAGATCTTTCAAGTATGATCTTGGAACATTATATCACTTTTAGAATAAATCCACTGCTTGCACAGAATTTTTATCCTACTATGGATTGCTACTGACGGATTATCCTACTGATATGGATTTTTAATTGAACGAAATTGCAGATTCTTTGGCGAAGAATGCCAGAAGTCTGGATCAGACTGCCATTTCTACTTCCCTTTCAGTTGCAAATGCCTTGGCAAAATCTAAGCTTATGATTCCTTTATCAAAGCTGATTACCAAATTACAGGACTAAATTACAGGACCAAATTACAGAAAAACAGTTACTGCTCTTGCAAGATTAAGAAGGAAGCACCCCAAATATAGAAAAATTTCTGCTGATGGCGTTAAAAAATACCAAGCGTGTGGCAACTGCATAGGTGGGCCTCGTGTCCCATTTGTACATGAAAGGTGTTTTACAAGTTTGCCTCAAATTTGCTTGTACACAGGAAAACTCCACGAGGCAGTCTAAATATCGATATGAAACTCTTCACACTTTATCACAATCGCCACTGAATTTCCTCATTTCTGAAGGCAGTGACTGCAAAGAATACCAACTGTATATTTGAGTTTAAACCCTCTTGTACTATATCTGCATATTCTATGAATGGGGAGACGAATCGTCTTATACTTAACATTTTTTTCAATGGCGCGACAGCCCCATGATGGGAAATTGAGGAAATTTAGAAATTTCAAGAACATCAGGTGCTGATCTCATGATGTATTTTCTGCCAAGAGGAATATGCCTTAAGTTTTTCTCCATAATCTTTGCATTTATGTCTACAGTTTTGTTTTTTCAAAGAATCAACATCAGCATAAAATTCACTTTGACAATGATAGGTTTATCTGTTCTTGTCTTTTATCTGTTATTGTCGTTTATCTGTTATTGTCTTTTATAGGTTTATCTGTTCTGTTTATTTGTCTTTCTTGATAGGTTTATCTGTTGCACTTAAATTGCTTTGCAACTAACGTAATTTGCACCTTTCCTTCCTTCCATGAGATCACACAGGTTCTTGGTCTTGATCTAAATGTTGCAGTCTACCAATTGGGATAAGAAACAAAAAGAAATGGTAATTATAAATAGATTTAAATATTTAACAGAATCCTTGCAGAGTTGAAGGGTTTATAGTTTAAGAATCGCTACCGTAAAATTTTAAATAAAACATTTAAAAAATTAAAAACTGTAATTATAACTATAAAAACAGATTCAGCCTCAAAAGATTAACATAATCCGTTCAACGATCTATCTCACTGGAGATCAAACAACTCATTTGATTTTCTATGCTAATGAACCAGTAAAAAATTTTAATATGATTATTGCACGCAAGAAAGATATAAGAAATTACTATTTGTCAGTGATATTGTTACGGAATTCCATTTAAATATGAAAAAAAAATTGTTTATTTTTAATAACTAGTAGTTCATAATTATTTGTTCTTTAAATTCTTATCACATATTGTATCAATTATTTTTATTTTCCAAAAATTAAATGTGTGCGTCGTAAAAAAAAAAGTATAGAAATATTTCAAAATTGACGATTTTTCTCGAAGTTATTTGAAAATTCTCAAAAAACGTTGTTTTGGCGCGAATTCTTCTTTTTCTTGGCACGAAAAAAATTAGAAGAAGCACACATAAACACTTTGACTGTCGATCACTTGGCGATGTGTTGAAAGTTATTACTCCACCCTAGAAATAGGTTTGCCCAGAAGACGACGTACTTCTTATAACAATTAGGATTGAAAAGAGCTAATAAAACATTATGTATATCTTACTCATCACTAAATAATAATTAGGCCTTTCCAGATAGAATATTTTGACTACGTGCCAACGAGTGATAAGCACTAGAGACGAAATTACTTCCTAAATGCCGCATTACGCTCCAGCACGTGATGTGTAAAAATGAAACAAACTAACGAAAATAAGTCGCAAAATGCATTATTGTTGTATGATACTTTATGACTTACAAATATATCATATAAATGACTTATTTTAGGTTGGTTACAATGCTATTATTACTGCAAACTTTCTGGGAGAAATTAATTCTTCAACGCTGTCATAACTCATATCACTCGGTACTCGTCAGACAGTTCATCCAAGGCTAGTGGTTCTGCGCCGCTGGTGAGTATGAGGGCTGAGGTACAATCCACTGCCATCTTTGTTGTAGACAATGTTTTAAAGAACGAGGAGACTCGATGGCGTTTGGTATGTTCAGTATCTTGCCTCTTTAGTCGGAGTTTTCCAGTTATTTTCCAATACGATACATAAATGCGGAGTATTTCTCCCTAAACGTCCTTCCTGAAGGCGTTGCCCTTCTTCTTCAGCGTCACAGAGTCAAGTCAAACTTCTATCTAAGAGTGCTCCATCCCAACAGAAGCTATCCCCTCTTTCCCTCCTTCTATGAGATCACATAGGTTCCTGTAGATATCAATCCTCATCATGCACTGTAGCGTGATTGACTTTTTAGCGTTGATGCCACATCACAGTCTGGTGCACAATCGGCAATGAAAATGTTAAAAATTGTTTGGTAGTGAAATTTGTTGAGTTATTGCCTTCGAGCACAGATCTTGGCCTGCTTACTAATGCGAATTTAGTAATTAGTGACTTTTGCTATTTTATTCGCCTAGAATTAATTGACTAGTTATACTGGAGCACGGTGCTACAAACTTCGGGTTCGAGTCCCAGCCGTATCCTGGACGTTTGGGGAGATTCGGAATTCACTGTAACTGTAGGTCCCTGTCTAATATGACTGTAGAGATTTGGGCGTATCCCTAAGCCGTGAAATACTAGATACCGTAAATACCCCCTGACACCCGTAAAAAGAAAACATCTCCTATATTGAAATCTGTCAGTAGGCTGACGACCTTGGCCCACCATAGGGCTGTTACGCCAATGAAGAAGAAGAATTTGCTAATTAATTATCAGAGTTTTAAGAATTTTTTTTTCTTAAAGTAAACTAATCTTCTTGAAACTTGTTTAAATAAAGAGATCTCCGAATTGTTTTCGTTACTGTACATTGATTTTAATCCATTTGTTTTGTTAACTAATTCAAAATGATATTAAATAATAGTCAGCGAAGGATTAAAGTTACTTTTATTTGTTTTATTCATTAAAGTATGATTTAACTCATGATTCAAAGTCTTGTTTAAAAGGATTAAGGGAAAAAAAACAATAAATTAGAACATATAAGTAATATTTTCTTGCTTTAAGAACTAAATCGAAATGGAAACACCAGCATAAAAGAATTAACCTCTATTATTTTGGCCAAACATTTCCTGTTACAAATCTATGTTATCTCAAATGTTTTTATTACATATTTTACACAGATATGATTGCAAACTGAATGGGAGTTAACTAACATTCTAAGGCTGCGTAATCATTATAAAGAATATTAGCATTGCTTATATAGATTTATTCATTTTACAACAGTTACGCCCGACTCGTTGTTCAGCGGCAATGTACGCCGCTAGTGAGAATTAGGGATCAGGTTCAATTCGCTGGTGGCTTAGTTGTAGACACTGTTTCAAAAAACCGAGGAGACTCGAAGGCATTTGGGATGCTCAACATCTAGCCTCGTGAGTCGGTCTACCTAGTGGGAATTGTCAGGACTTCCACCCATACGATGATCAAATGCGTTGTAGTTTCCCCTAAAAGTCTTCCTGGAACGCACTGCCCTCCTTCTTCAGCCACTTGG
>BPLQ01013281.1:0-92164 GCA_021605075.1 Caerostris darwini | reverse complement strand
ACAGAGAGTATGAATAATAAACTTATTACCGGAGGTGTCTTCCTTGATGTGGCAAAAGCTTTTGACCGATTGTGGCACGATGGTCTACTTTATAAATTGATTAAACTTAAATTTCTTCCCTACATCATTTACATAATTTAAGATTATTTAAGTAATAGAACTTTCCAAGTAAAAGTAGATGGTGACCTCTTCTACGTCGGTCAAATTAAGGCTGGTACCCCTCAGGGAAGCGTTTTGAGCCCCATACTATATAACATCTACACCCACGATTTCCCTCAAGTGAATTATGTAAGCTCCTGTCTTTTCGCAGATGATTCCGCTGCACTTGTGCAGGGTTCAACTCTCAGATTTGTAACGAGAACCTCACAAATTTTCCTTGAAGCGATAGAAATCTGGCTCACAAAATGGAGAATTGCTGTCAACACAGATAAAAGTCAAGCAATAATATTCAGAAAAGGAAATACACCAAACCCCAGTGATAACATTTACCTATTTGACAAACCAATTGAATGGGTAAACGAAGTTAAATATTTAGGTCTCATCATTGATAAAAAATTAATTTTCAATAGCTATATCACTTACATCAAAAATAAATGCTGGAATAAAATTCATCTCAGTCTCCCTTTAATTGGTAAATATTCAGCCATATTACTTCAAAATAAAGTTCTACTTTACAAGCAGGTCATCCGCCCTATTCTTACTTATGCTGCACCTGTTTGGGGACTTGCTTGTAAAACTAATAAATACAAAATTCAAGTACTACAAAACAAAATTCTTCGTATAATCACTGGGGCCCCCTGGTTTATCAGAAACGACGTTATTCATAATGATCTCAGAATTGCTACAATAGATAACTACATTACTGATCTTTCCAGAAACTTCTTCCTTGGCTTGAGAAACCATAATAATAACCTAATCAAAGCACAACTATTTTTTGCACACAACGAAGGAAAACATAAATATCCTTTTTCAACTACAAAATGGTCAGCAGACCTGCGCCCACCATAAAGATTTATTTTCTTTCTTAGAACTCCTGGATTTCCCACGTTTTCGTAAACATTTTTCCTTTATTCATATTTGTTCACACGCTCATGTGTCTGTTCATCTCTTCATTACCGATGGTAGTTTTACATTACAAGTCATTACGGGTCTTATATCATTCCTTTTTATTATTTTATTGTTTCTTCTCCACATTTTTTTTTCTGGGAATTCTCGTTTTGCTATTCGTTCCTACTCTACGTTCTCACGTTGAACCCCCCCTCCCGGATATCATTTTATCTATTGTATTTGGATTTTTCTTCGGTTCTTTATAATCTTTCAATTTTCATATTTTTATTATCCATCCTTCATTTACATAATTTTTTTAATTGCTGCTTCTCACACCCTACTTTTAATTTGATTTTGAGTAGATGTGCGCTTCGCGCACAGGTACTCGACCTGCATTCAATCTAAGTAGCGTACGTATTCGTTGGTGTGACTCTGCTTGGAAGTGGCTGAGTCCTGGTTTTAATATTTTGGGTGGGAATATTGTTTACTGATTTTTTTATATACGGTTGGTGTGCTATATTTGATATTTCTAACATCATTTTCGTTAGTTTTTGGAAATCTGGGGCACTGGCGCCAGTTCGCCGCATGGTCTCCATAACAGTTCGCATATGTAAGTGGGGCTTCTATCCCCAGGTCGCAGTCCTTTGAGTTATGTGCCTTTGCACATTTAACGCATCTCTTAGGGAGATGGCATGCGGGGCTGGAGTGAAAAAAACCCCTGGCACCGGTAACATGGCGGAATTCTATTCTTATTAATGTACCTCTCGACGCTAATTCTTAGGCCTAAGAGATTCGTGACGGCATAAATTCCTTCTACTTCTAGGGTGTTAGTTAACAGCACATGAAACAAAGGCATAGGCCATTTGTTGCCTCGTAGTAGTTGATTTACCGCTAGCACCTTGTTTCCAAGGTGAGTTAACGAGAAAGTAATATCTTCTTTTGGGGTACACGAAGGTAACCCCCTAATCATGACCTTTACCGGCCTATCCTTTTTAAGATTAAAACATTTGAAATCTAGACCCAAATTAAGAAGTTTGTTCTTCATCCTAAGATGCTCAACTTCGTTAGAAAGAGTTATTTTAATGAAATTGCCTCTTGTGAGGACTGAGTTTAAGTTCGGCGATATTGTTTTAAGTTGAGGTAGAATCGATCCCCAATCTCTGGTACATTTTACAAAAAACGGTGGTACCCTCGGTTTTCTGACCTGTTCTGGAGGCCTGCCGTCAGCCACTTCTGTGCTGTTAGTAGGGTTAGGTGGAGTAGGAAAAGGGTTAGTAAGTGGAATGGACTTACTAAGATCCGGCGTAGTTTTAGGTGCTTTCCTGGTCATGTGTCGGGGGTACGATGAATCCATCGCTACCCTCCTTTGGCGGTTCCCGGTGTTGGGTTCCGGCGGGCTCTTTCGTTTTGTAGCTGGCTTGTTGCCGCTGAGCCCGGGTTGTTCGGCGGATGGGACTCCCTGGTTATTGGGGTCGCGTCTCTCCGCTACAGATTTTACTATCAGTTCTAATTCCTCATTAGTTTGAGGTAATTTTGCCAGTGGCACTCCTAACTGTGCTATCGCGCTATCCATTTCCTGGGCAGCAGCTATCAGGCCCGCATGAATTTCGGCCGTTCTCTCTGGCCCTGAATTGTAACTCAGCTGTACTTCTAAGTACTTGAGTTGCGTTCTTATTTTATTTATATGGTCCATTATAGGACGATTTTCAAAAATGAAATCGTCCGTGACCTGAATTGAACTCGGCGATGCCGGTCTTACTTTTGGATTATCATTGCCATTTGCTTTCTGAGACAGAATATCTTCAGAAGAAAGGGGAGGATATTCAGTCATATCGACCTCATTTCCATCACCAGAAGCTTGGGGAGGCATGATATATCAATACTCAAAAGGGCAATCCATCGGTAAAGATTCTGAGCCACTCTGGATCAGGGTAAAGAATGTTTAACATTTCTGGAGCAAGAGCTCTCAAAATAGAAATGTCTGTATTACTTTTTTGTAATCTTTTGGTCCAAATCAAGATTAATGCAGAAAGATTTCAAATGATTTAAACATAAACATTATAATATATTATAGTATTTTTGCATTTTTATATATTCATTTTCCATGAATAAATAAACTGGACAGTCAACTATTAAATCGAATAATTTAATAGTTGAGTTTTCGAATATAAGCATTTAGAATTTTGAAAAATAAACAAATAGTATTATAGACTACATTAAATTATTTCAGTTGTACAATATTCATATCCAAAGAATTTTTCTTTTACAAATATGCATATATATATCTAAAACATAACTTTATATAAACATTCCAGAATTAAGAGACTTAAACTAAATATTTGAACACGCTTTAAATATCACAAGATAATTATGGGGGATATTTTATATATCACAAGATAATTATGTGGAATATTTTATCTGTCCCACGATAATTATGCGAAATATTTTATGTATCATAAGAAAATTATGTGGGATATTTTAAACATTCCACAAATATCCCATTCACTAATGCATAATTTCTTTACATGATTGTATTTAAATCTACATTAAATATTAAAATCATACATTTTATTTCCAAGAAATATTCTTAAATCGGATGTTTTTATTTTACAATTTCTTTAATCTCAGATTTGAAACGTTATTTCAACCATTTATTTAGGCAAAATGTACTTCATTATTTTTTGTGACCTTTGTGATTTAATTCAACAAATTTGAAATTTAAATATTTCACTCACTCGTTCACTCTCTCACACCCTTCCTGCCTGCCACTACAGCCCACGGTGGGCCAAGGCCGTCTGCCTACAGGCAGATGTAGAGACAGAAAACTATGTATTTTTAAAGGGCAGAGTTGTCAGCCCCACATTTTGCAGTCATATTAAACTGGGCCTACGGTTTAAAGTGGATTCTAAACCAATATAAGCATCTATGATACCACCGGGACTCAGAATCACAGAAACCACTTGTAGTGCCAAGCACCAGTCACTCGATTATCAGGCTCCATTTTAAATAATTACCACAATTTAAAAATAATTAAATACAAATGATCCTCTTTATACAAAGAAACAATATTTAAATATTAGTTAATCATATTAATTTAATGTATAATTTAAACCCCCTTGAGATAGTAAATTTATTTGATAATGAATACCACTTATTAAACACTAGAAATTATTGATGAATAAACTTTGTTAAAGAGCACAGCAAACTTACAAGTAATGTGATGTAAGGAATTCCCAAAGTAGCTGCTGTGGCAATTGCTTTGCCAGTTCCTATGCCAAATGTCCTGAACATGGTGGGAAACAACTCTGAACCCTGCTGGTCTGTAATCATGAAAATTCCAGAGATCAAGAATTTCGCTAGCATGGAGCTGATGATGTCACTAGACTTAAAACCTAAAAAAAAAAAATTTATATGAAGCACAGTTGATTAAAAATAAAAACATAAAAGTTTATTAAATTTGGAATGTATATTTTACATTAAATGCAATAACATTGCAACATACATAGCAACTTTAAATTCTCCTAAAATAGATCAATTTTAAAAACAATGTATATTTATTCCATAAACTAAATTCAAAAGAGCATCCAACCGAGTCTCCATAATTTATGTTCAGATCATTTGAATGTCAATGCAATAATGTCAAAAATAAATGTGTATTTAGTGGATTGGTTTGGTTTGATTTGATTTGTCTCTCTACGGTCATCTTATGCACACTTTAGGCTAGTTAGACCGGAACCTACAGTTTAACGGGGATTCCGAACCACTAACAATCATCCATGCCACTGCAAGGATTCCAACCTGAAGTCTGTGGTTCCAATTGGCCATCAGGCCGCATTTAGTGAAGGAAAAGTTCCTCTTAGAAATTTGGTGAATTTACAATTATATGCTTTGATGAGTTAAAAGATGTAAAGTTATTTTTCATGTTGCATTTATATTAACCCTTTGGACTGGAAGTTTTTTTTCATTCGTATTACCAGCAACTCGAAGCGATTTTAGTGAAAAGATCACATTCATATATGCATGTATACGTCATATTCACATTGATATACGCATTACTTATATTGTTGTTTGCATTGTCTCCATAGCGGAGCCCTCGATCAGGAAGACAAATTTTAAATGGCTCCGCTCGGAGCCCTGCAAAGGGTTAATAACATACCTCTTCACTTTTTTTCATTTATTATCTTTCGGCTTCTTAGATAGTGAAAAAAAAGTCACGATTTATAATAACATACCATTTTGAAACATAAAATTTGTCCAATAAAAGGTTTGAATGATAAATATTTTTAATTTAATTGGTGTTAAAATTCTAATTAAATTAAAAATAACTATATACAATACTAACTGATAAAGATGACATGCATGGGTTTGGGTGGTAGGCTTGAGACCCTTCCCAAAACATTAAGTGAAATGGTTTCAAACTTACGGCAACCTTCTACATAAGCACAAATATTTTTCTATTAAATTTCAATGAATGGCTTATGAGTATCAATTTTATTATCATTAATTCCATAGACTGGAATATTTTGAAGGAGAAGATAAATAGTCTTCCTTTGCCTCCTCATTTAATTAGAATTTTGTTTGATTTTCTTTCTGATAGATCCATCGTAAATAATAACACTCCCAAAACATTAAGTGAAATGGGTTCAAACTTATGGCAACCTTCTACATAAGCACAAATATTTTTCTATTAAATTTCATAGTGAATGGCTTATGAGTATCAATTTCATTATCATGCCTGAATTTGCTGATGAAGCCGTGGTTTTCCAAATTATTTATAGTTTTAGTACATATTCATAGAAATAGTGAAATTGACATAAATAATGAAATTGAAAAATAACTATATACAATACTAACTGATAAAGATGATATCCATGGGTTTGGGTGGTAGGCTTGAGCCCCTCCCAAAGCATTAAGTGAAATGGGTACAAACTTATGGCAACCTTCTACATAAGCACAAATATTTTTCTATTAAATTTCAATGAATGGCTTATGAGTATCAATTTTATTATCATTAATTCCATAGACTGGAATATTTTGAAGGAGAAGATAAATAGTCTTCCTTTGCCTCCTCATTTAATTAGAATTTTGTTTGATTTTCTTTCTGATAGATCCATCGTAAATAATAACACTCCCAAAACATTAAGTGAAATGGGTTCAAACTTATGGCAACCTTCTACATAAGCACAAATATTTTTCTATTAAATTTCATAGTGAATGGCTTACGAGTATCAATTTCATTATCATGCCTGAATTTGCTGATGAAGCCGAGGTTTTCCAAATTATTTATAGTTTTAGTACATATTCATAGAAATAGTGAAATTGAAAATTGATAATAAGCACAAATGAATGGCTTACGAGTATCAATATCATTATCATGCCTGAAATTTTCCAAATTATTTATAGTTTTAGTACATATTCATAGAAATAGTGAAAAATTGACATAAATAATGAAATTGAATTCAATTTCATTATCGTGCCTAAATTTGCCGATTAAGCCTGCGTTTTCCAAATTATTTATCGTTTTATTACATATTCATCGAAATGGTGAAGCTGACAGAAATGATGAAATTAAAAAATAACTGACAGATAACTGATAACTTGTAAAGTTCGCACCAGTGGTTTGGCTGGTAGATTTGAGCTCCTTCCAAACCATTTAGTGAAATGTGTGCAAGTGCTCAAACTTAACGGCCATTTTCCGCATAAGGGCAAATATTTTTTTGTTAAATTTCAATGTATAAATAATTAGGCTTACGATGTCAATATCGTTATCTTGCCAGAATTTGCTGGTTAAGTCTGCGTTTTCCGAATTATTTATAGTTTCATTACTTATTCATCGAAATAGCGAAGTTGACATAAATGGTGAAACCGATGAGCTGGCAAAAAAGAAAAGACGATTGAATTTCAATTTATAATTTTTCTAGAAATTAATTTAGTTTTTGTGCGGTACTTCTTAATTTTAGCATCCTCTTTTTCAATTCCTACTGTCACACTTTCCCTATATATATCTTGTTCAAATTTTCAATCTTTCATGAAATACTTTTTATTCATCCACTCAAGTTCAAATACATATTTTTTGAACTTGTAGTGGATGACACTGGATGTTAATACAGTTTTTTTCCAATATTAATTTATTAATTAAATAATTTTATTTTAGATTTAAGTTGCATATATCTACCCACAGATGGCTCCAGATAAATTTTTAAAAAAAGAACGAAAATTATTTATAGATGACTTTCTGCAATATAGTGAAAAAAAAAGTAGGAATTGACTTTTTTTATGTATTACTTGTTTCTAATATATTTGAACCAAATGAGTGCAATGTAAAAATTAGGAATAAAATAATTAACATATGGAATTTCGACTTGAGATAGAAAAGGTATCTCAATCGTAATTCCATATATTAATTGTTTTAAACTATTATAACTTATAGTTTTGTAATATCTGTTTAAATAGTTAGACATTTGCGTATGTGTGTGTTCTCAGCAAAGGATTGAAACGCAAAATGGGACGCAAGATGGTTAAAATATATAGTAATTCTTGAACGACTGATAAAAAAAATTGTTTTAACTGACACATTTACTGAAATCAATGCATTTACGTCACTATTTCATAATTTTGAAGGCCACATTAGGAAAATTACATAGATATTTATCGAAAATGGGCGTGGTACGCCATAACATTCAATGAAATTCAAATATTACATAAAAAATTATTAGAGAACCGAAAATTTTTAATTTGTGCATAGCAGTTACAGAAAATTTTTTAAGTTCCCACTATGTATAATGAAAATTTCAAATGAGCAATGACGCAAATTTTTAATAAAAAAATATATAAAATGCTGATTATTGTACTTCTGAAAGTATATAATTAAAATATCCACGACATTTTCAACAAAAGAAAAAAAAAGAATACGAGGAAATTTCCCCGTCAAATGCCAATCTAAGTGATATGCATTTATTTAACCCCACTGCGATTTTACAAAAAAACTTTCCAGTGCTCCTATGCGTTGTCCATCAGCCTACTAAGCTCGACGTTAACTTAACTTACGAATACGCCGGGTGCTTCCATTTCAATTTGGAAGGAAAACTCTTGGGGCCAAGACATAGAGATTCGCACTCGCTACTGTATGTCCATAAATGAAATGGTTGGTTATAGGTTGCATAGTCCAAACTCCATTTCTGATGCATAAACAGCATTTTGAAGTGTGTTCTTTCACTTTAGAACAGTAAATCTTTAACTTTCTGCTTTAAAAAAATGTTATAAGGCCTAAATTTTTATACGACATTAATGCAAATAAAAAACATTAATACAAATAAAAACAGAATTAACGAAATAATTCATTTGAATTTCCACTTTCATTGCGCAGTCTATAGATTATTAGAGCTCTGCAATTAATTACCTTAAAAATATTGGTAGATAACGCGGATTTAATGGCACAAAGGCCAGTTTGAGTCAAACTGTGCTATAAACAATCTGATTACCGTAAGCAAGCCTTTTTCTTAAATACTGAGATAATCCTCAAAGGTAAAAGATACATTCACTTTAAAACACAATCACAAGTTTAATCCTGCAAAAAGTAAATTTAAATAAAACACATTACAAAACATCTAAAATACATTTTGCAATTTTCGCGGCTATAACACTTAAAATCGCATCAATATCATTTATGGAGAAAACACTTGATGTCTCAAAAATATCACCAAAGTTTTCACGAGGAGTTCGTGAGTATTTTCTATACTTTTCACTATCATTCCAAGCCGGTAGTTTAAGTTTGAGCAGTAACAAAACCATTTAAATCCGTCATCATCAGACTACAGCTGTGGGTCTCAGTACTTCCGTGCTTGAAGATATAGCTTTACTCTCATGAATATTTGTATAAGAGGGTGAAGAGTGTTGAGTAATAATTTTACAAGCTTTAGAGTAAATTAAATTTTTAATTTTTTTAAACTGCCGTTAGAGTAAGACTGAGATTCGAATGGTTGTTTACTACAATTAGTGCATTTCAGATGTTAGGATTCCTGGCAATGAAGAAGTGGATGCAATTGCAAAGTCGGCCTTGTTTTTGTCACAACACCATTCTCCCCTCCCCTTAAGAAATCATTGATAAAGACCAAATTTAAGAACATACGAAAACTCCGTTACAGTAATATTGCTCGTGGCAACAGGAATTTTCTAGATTTGGCAATGAGGATCCGCCTGTTTTCGTATGTTGAGGGGCCATCCAGCAGCATCTCAATGAAATCGGTCCAACAACAATTGGACCGATTTCATTATTCAATGGAAGAAAAGAGCCGGGAAATGCCATCAGATATTTTGCTGGTAATATTTCAGGGACAAGTTATTAGACTGTTGGTATTATTTCAGTGTTGGTAATATTTAGTAGAAAATTATGCTTAGTTATTAAGCTATTGGTTTAATTTAAGAGTTGGTATAATTTGCTCCTAAACATTAACAAGCAATTAGGCTGTTGGTATTATTTCAGTGTTGGTAATATTTAGTAGAAAATTATGCTTAGTTTTTAAGCTATTGGTTTAATTTAAGAGTTGGTATAATTTGCTCCTAAACATTAACAAGCAATTAGGCTGTTGGTATTATTTCAGTGTTGGTAATATTTAGTAGAAAATTATGCTTAGTTATTAAGCTATTGGTTTAATTTAAGAGTTGGTATAATTTGCTCCTAAACATTAACAAGCAATTAGGCTGTTGGTATTATTTCAATGTTGGTAATATTTAGTAGAAAATTATGCTTAGTTATTAGACTGTTGGTTTAATTTTATGTTGGTAATATTTAGGAGCAAATTAGGCAAGTTATTGTCAGATGAGATATAGAATTACTTAAAACGCATTTTGAATTTTTAAACTCTATTATTAACTCTTCTTTCTGAAAGATTATTTATGCAGTATAAAATGTCTGGGAAAGTTTAAGAATGGATAAAGATAAATATTATTCAAAATTCAAGACATTGAACTAATTTTTTTATGAAAAGAAATGCCTAGAATTCCAAGATCCAATAGGAAATTAAAAATTAATTTTGATTTGAAATTTTAAAAATTAAATACATAAAACTTTTGCATACCCATAAGTGGAATTAGGCAAAAGACGCTGATCATGACGAAGCCGAGCGCTGCACTCCATCTTCTACCATATCTGTCCATGAGAAACCAAAACATCAAATTCCCCGGAACTTCGACAGCGGAAAGAAGGAAGAAATTGAGAAACTCATTCCCACTTAAGTTCATTATGTTATAAGTAAGACCACTGTACGCTACGTAAAAAGCTGACCTGTAAATAAACCACATAAAAATTTGCAGACCATTGCAAATCTCTAAAATGTTTGTCACAGCATCAATTTAAAAATATTTATTGATAAAAATAATTTGGAGGAATTACGAACCAGCAGATGCAAAGAATAATGAAGTTTCTTCTTAGTCTTGGATATTTTAGAAGGCTGGATTTTGGATCTTTCTTCTCTTGTTCTTTGGTCTCTCGAATTTTTTCGCCTAATGTCTGTGAATGAAAATGACATGTTAGCTTCATTTCATTTGAGTTAAACAATTAAATAAGCCAAAATAGCAATATAAATGGTTCGTAAAATCCTAAACGCCCGTAAACGCTCATAACCATAAACATACCATCTCTTTAATCGATGAAGCTTCCTTTAACCTATACTTCAAACAGGATGAATGCGTTTTCTTTTCTTATCCCACTTGGTAGTCAGCAACAATTAGACCGAGTCTAAGAACACGTGGTGTATCTTGGAAGGAGAGAAAGGGGAGGCAGCTTCTCTCGCGATGGAGCACCCGAAAGGAGAAGCCTGACTTGGTTCCGTGTCCCTAAAGAAGGACGGCGGTGCCTTCCGGGAGGATACTTAGGGGGGAATTACTCCCGCATTTGAGAGAAAACCCGAAACATTCCCAATAGTTACTCAGAAGGCAAGACGCTGAACAACACAAACGCCATCGAGCTTCCGTATTTTCTGAAACACAGAAGCGTCTGCGGATACCACATGTGCGTCTACATGATTCCACATGTACGCACATGATACCACATAGACGCACATGATACCACATGTGCGTCTATGTCTACCACAAAAGCTCCTGCGGATTGAACCCACGCTCTAATGCTTATCAGCGGCCCGCGTTGTCACTGAACCATGATCCTTTAATGTATGCTTGTCTACATATTTCGAAGAGGATGAATACACTTTCGAATATAATGCATTTTTAACGTCGTTTTATTGAATTCAATGCAATGTTATTCAGAAAGAATAACTGGCATGTTCATATTGTATGTATAGTTATTACATTGTATTTAAAAATATTCCAAATTTTGTAAAAAAAAAATTTAAAAAAAAAAATGCAAAACACGTGTCAAACATACAGACAACATGTGTGAAATGTATAGAAAAATTTCATTGTAAAATAGTTGCACCAAAACTAATTTTAAGATAATTTAAAAAGTAAACACTATGTTTAAGTTCCACCATTTTTCAAAGTAATTATGAGTTTCACAGCTATAATAAGGCAATTAATTCCAGGGTTTTGAAATTTTATTGAATTGGAAAGCAAACAAAATATTTAAGTGAATAGAAAAAACAGCTAAGAAATAATGAAAAGACTTTTCGCATTGATCTTACTTATTACTTAGCATTGAATAAAATCTTCAAAACCGTCTTAAAGAAAAAAAATTAGATTCTTTATCTTTCAGTAACGTATATTTAATGTCATTTTTATATTTATTGTCATTTTTGTCATTTTTTTTTTGGGGGGTGCAGCAATGTTACGAAGTTTTGATTTTTTCTACGAGGAAAATTCTAGACACAATTATTCCTCCCCAAAATATTTGAAAATGTGAGTTGTCTTTTCAAGCACATCTTTGAAAATGCAATAGTAAAATAAATAGAAGTAAAATCTTTTCACGCAAGAGTAATTCTGTTTTCTTAATGATGAGTTGCGCTTTCTAAATCACGGAATCAATAAACACTATAAAATCGCCCTGAAAAATAATATATATCATGATAAATATACAGGAACTAATTCATTGAGTTACTACTAAACAATTTGAAAATATTTTTTAAATATTTTCAATTTTTAAATATTTAAAATTTTTTTTAACATTTATGAATTATGTAAGGCGAATCCTAATAAATTACTTAATCGGACAAGGATTTCTCACTTTTTAGAAGGGCAAAAATATTTCCTAGATTATTAACACGCATGGTTGTTTAGATGAAATTTCATTAAAATAATCGTAATATATCGAAATTAATGTAAAATATGCCGTCCCAAAAAGCTGATGTATATAGAATGTTTAGCTATCTTATTTAATATATTTATACAGTATTATGTTTGTATTTGTCAGTAAATGATAATTTTTTCATTATTGGAAACATTAATTGTATAACCCTACGCTTCTCTTCTTACCAGAAACAACTGTCCGTCAATAACTTGGCGCGTTATGCGTGAAGTGGCGAAGAAAATTATCAAGATGAGATACTGTTCCTTTCTTATTCGCTAACAATGTGGGTACCTTATCTATAACTTTGAATTGTTTCTTTTTAGACATCACATTCCCATAGCATTGTGGTATTCAAAGAAATCAGCTACCCAGAATAAGCCAGACTAACCAATCTGCTCCCTCTGTGGTCATTTTATGCACACTTTATTCTAATTAGACTTATGATTTAACGTAGATTTCGAACCACCACTACTACTACTGCTGCTGCTGCACCACATCCAATCACACCCCATCACTTTGCCTAGAGCTGAGTTGCCCCTTTACATTTTGAAAATGATGTCTGTGAGATAAGTCTGATTGGTCTCCGTGACGCTCTTACAGTCATGAGATGGGGACCTACGGCTTAAAGTTAAAGATTCCGAGACATTATAAAAATCTATGGCACAGCCGGGACTCGAACCCGAAGCCTGTGGCACCGAGCACAAGAGGCCCCCGATTTCGAACCACTAACAAACATCCTTGCCACCGCCAGGATACGAACCTAAAGCCTGTGGTGCCAAAAGCCAGAGTGCTAGTCAATTGGCCATCAAGTCGTCAGAGTGAAGCAGAAAATCAAAAGTAAAAAGGACAAATGAGAGAAACAGCAATTTCGACCGCACAACGTTTTACCGCAGAATGAAGTAATTATTTGAGTAATTAAGCAGAACACACTGTGGGCATTGCATGGGTTAATGTTGACAAAACTAATATTTTTAATATTAGAGCTTTGGAATTCTGAACAGAGGTTTGGTTAGTCGCTCTACGGTCATTTTGCGCGTAGACCGGGACCTGTGTGTGTAGGAGGAAGCACGGTTATAACGCTTATAAAAATCTTTAATTAATTTAAAGAAAATGATGCGTGTTACAGAAGACCCAGTGTAGCCAAACATTCCCATAACTTTTTTTTTTTTTTTGCTGTAACATCGTTTGAGAATTGGATATCATCCTATTCGATTACATCCTAACACAATATCGTTTAAGTAAAATTCTAAAATTAATGGTAATTAATGATGAAGAATACACCATATAATATAAATGTGTTTAATGTTTCTCAAATATTAAATGTTTAATAAAAATTAACTAAAGCTTTTGTATTATTTTTCTGCTACAGCTGTGTACTTTAAAATTTTTATATATATTACTGTATTGTACTATAATTATTATTATATCTTAATATATTATGTCAATATGACATATCGGTGTCCTATAAGGTATCATGATATGTGATATATCGGTGTCTTTATAACATCTTATTAATAGGTTTAAACACATAATGTATTTTAACAATATATATTACTATATTAAATTATAATTATTACTATATATTATTACAATATAATTATTACCAATATTAATATATTATGTCTATACTTATATCACATATCGCTGTCTTTGTGAAATCCCTATCTTATTAATAGGTTTAAATGCACAATATATTTTAAATAATCGTAAAAATGCCCACCTCCAACTGCAATAACATGTTGTCGTAGTCTACTTCTTTCCCATTCGCCTTTGCAATTGTCATCATGACCTTCGCTGCGTCTTCGTATCTGCCTTGAGATACGTACCAACTGGGAGACTCGGGAAGAAAGCTGGAACCAGAAATACAGTCATTTAACAAATACACCAAAAATACAAATAATCTGACTGAAAATCTTTCCAATATACATATATATATAACATTTTTAATAAAACGACAGACAAAGACTGTAAGCACTAGAAAAGGCACAATGCACGAGCAAGTTATTTATGCAAAGGTAAAAATAAAAAAAAGGTTTATAATTCTATTTAAATTAAATTATTCTTAGCATAACCTCCGAGAAATCAAAAATTAAAAAAAAAATAATAATTACCCAGAAAAGAAAAATAAGCATGCATCAAAGGGTATCAAATTTCTATCTTTATCATGTTAATATAAAAAATCAATTGATTGAATTCATGACACACAAAAATGTATGGAAATTCATAATTATAAAAAATTAATTAGCATAATGGGACAGTCATACATGGACTGAAGCATCCACAATTACATTATAAGACCTTGGATGATAGGACATGAATATAGGAATACACCATTCTTGAATTTGTATGGTATTAGTACAAACATAGGTCACCCATTTCGTCACTATCCCAGTCTCTACTTGTTGAGAAACACTATTCAATAACTTTCAGTAATGCCTACAAGTACAGGTCCTTATTTTTTCTTGCAAACATTCATTCAATATACGAACAGCGATCCTGAATTTGTATGGTATTAGTACGAACATAGGTCTCCCATTTCGTCACTATCCCAGTCTCTACTTGTTGAGAAACACTATTCAACCTTCAACCAGTTTCAGTAATGGCTACAAGTACAAGCCTTTCACTCGTCTTGCAAACATTCATTCAATATACGAACAGCGATCCTGAATTTGTATGGTATTAGTACAAACATAGGTCTCCCATTTCGTCACTATCCCAGTCTCTACTTGTTGAGAAACACTATTCAACCTTCAACCAGTTTCAGTAATGGCTACAAGTACAAGCCTTTCACTCGTCTTGCAAACATTCATTCAATATACGAACAGCGATCCTGAATTTGTATGGTATTAGTACGAACATAGGTCTCCCATTTCGTCACTATCCCAGTCTCTACTTGTTGAGAAACACTATTCAACCTTCAACCAGTTTCAGTAATGGCTACAAGTACAAGCCTTTCACTCGTCTTGCAAACATTCATTCAATATACGAACAGCGATCCTGAATTTGTATGGTATTAGTACGAACATAGGTCTCCCATTTCGTCACTATCCCAGTCTCTACTTGTTGAGAAACACTATTCAACCTTCAACCAGTTTCAGTAATGGCTACAAGTACAAGCCTTTCACTCGTCTTGCAAACATTCATTCAATATACGAAGAGCGATCCTGAATTTGTATGGTATTTGTACAAACATAGGTCTCCCATTTCGTCACTAGCCCAGTCTCTACTTGTTGAGAAACACTATTCAATAACTTTCAGTAATGCCTACAAGTACAGGTCCTTATTTTTTCTTGCAAACATTCATTCAATATACGAACAGCGATCCTGAATTTGTATGGTATTAGTACGAACATAGGTCTCCCATTTCGTCACTATCCCAGTCTCTACTTGTTGAGAAACACTATTCAACCTTCAACCAGTTTCAGTAATGGCTACAAGTACAAGCCTTTCACTCGTCTTGCAAACATTCATTCAATATACGAACAGCGATCCTGAATTTGTATGGTATTAGTACAAACATAGGTCTCCCATTTCGTCACTATCCCAGTCTCTACTTGTTGAGAAACACTATTCAATAACTTTCAGTAATGCCTACAAGTACAGGTCCTTATTTTTCTTGCAAACATTCATTCAATATACGAACAGCGATCCTGAATTTGTATGGTATTAGTACGAACATAGGTCTCCCATTTCGTCACTATCCCAGTCTCTACTTGTTGAGAAACACTATTCAACCTTCAACCAGTTTCAGTAATGGCTACAAGTACAAGCCTTTCACTCGTCTTGCAAACATTCATTCAATATACGAACAGCGATCCTGAATTTGTATGGTATTTGTACAAACATAGGTCTCCCATTTCGTCACTATCCCAGTCTCTACTTGTTGAGAAACACTATTCAACCTTCAACCAGTTTCAGTAATGGCTACAAGTACAAGCCTTTCACTCGTCTTGCAAACATTCATTCAATATACGAACAGCGATCCTGAATTTGTATGGTATTAGTACAAACATAGGTCTCCCATTTCGTCACTATCCCAGTCTCTACTTGTTGAGAAACACTATACAACCTTCAACCAGTTTCAGTAATGGCTACAAGTACAAGCCTTTCACTCGTCTTGCAAACATTCATTCAATATACGAACAGCGATCCTGAATTTGTATGGTATTAGTACAAACATAGGTCTCCCATTTCGTCACTATCCCAGTCTCTACTTGTTGAGAAACACTATTCAATAACTTTCAGTAATGCCTACAAGTACAGGTCCTTATTTTTTCTTGCAAACATTCATTCAATATACGAACAGCGATCCTGAATTTGTATGGTATTAGTACGAACATAGGTCTCCCATTTCGTCACTATCCCAGTCTCTACTTGTTGAGAAACACTATTCAACCTTCAACCAGTTTCAGTAATGGCTACAAGTACAAGCCTTTCACTCGTCTTGCAAACATTCATTCAATATACGAACAGCGATCCTGAATTTGTATGGTATTAGTACAAACATAGGTCTCCCATTTCGTCACTATCCCAGTCTCTACTTGTTGAGAAACACTATTCAATAACTTTCAGTAATGCCTACAAGTACAGGTCCTTATTTTTCTTGCAAACATTCATTCAATATACGAACAGCGATCCTGAATTTGTATGGTATTAGTACAAACATAGGTCTCCCATTTCGTCACTATCCCAGTCTCTACTTGTTGAGAAACACTATTCAACCTTCAACCAGTTTCAGTAATGGCTACAAGTACAAGCCTTTCACTCGTCTTGCAAACATTCATTCAATATACGAACAGCGATCCTGAATTTGTATGGTATTAGTACGAACATAGGTCTCCCATTTCGTCACTATCCCAGTCTCTACTTGTTGAGAAACACTATTCAACCTTCAACCAGTTTCAGTAATGGCTACAAGTACAAGCCTTTCACTCGTCTTGCAAACATTCATTCAATATACGAACAGCGATCCTGAATTTGTATGGTATTAGTACAAACATAGGTCTCCCATTTCGTCACTATCCCAGTCTCTACTTGTTGAGAAACACTATTCAATAACTTTCAGTAATGCCTACAAGTACAGGTCCTTATTTTTCTTGCAAACATTCATTCAATATACGAACAGCGATCCTGAATTTGTATGGTATTAGTACGAACATAGGTCTCCCATTTCGTCACTATCCCAGTCTCTACTTGTTGAGAAACACTATTCAACCTTCAACCAGTTTCAGTAATGGCTACAAGTACAAGCCTTTCACTCGTCTTGCAAACATTCATTCAATATACGAACAGCGATCCTGAATTTGTATGGTATTAGTACGAACATAGGTCTCCCATTTCGTCACTATCCCAGTCTCTACTTGTTGAGAAACACTATTCAACCTTCAACCAGTTTCAGTAATGGCTACAAGTACAAGCCTTTCACTCGTCTTGCAAACATTCATTCAATATACGAACAGCGATCCTGAATTTGTATGGTATTAGTACAAACATAGGTCTCCCATTTCGTCACTATCCCAGTCTCTACTTGTTGAGAAACACTATTCAATAACTTTCAGTAATGCCTACAAGTACAGGTCCTTATTTTTCTTGCAAACATTCATTCAATATACGAACAGCGATCCTGAATTTGTATGGTATTAGTACGAACATAGGTCTCCCATTTCGTCACTATCCCAGTCTCTACTTGTTGAGAAACACTATTCAACCTTCAACCAGTTTCAGTAATGGCTACAAGTACAAGCCTTTCACTCGTCTTGCAAACATTCATTCAATATACGAACAGCGATCCTGAATTTGTATGGTATTAGTACGAACATAGGTCTCCCATTTCGTCACTATCCCAGTCTCTACTTGTTGAGAAACACTATTCAACCTTCAACCAGTTTCAGTAATGGCTACAAGTACAAGCCTTTCACTCGTCTTGCAAACATTCATTCAATATACGAACAGCGATCCTGAATTTGTATGGTATTAGTACGAACATAGGTCTCCCATTTCGTCACTATCCCAGTCTCTACTTGTTGAGAAACACTATTCAACCTTCAACCAGTTTCAGTAATGGCTACAAGTACAAGCCTTTCACTCGTCTTGCAAACATTCATTCAATATACGAACAGCGATCCTGAATTTGTATGGTATTAGTACAAACATAGGTCTCCCATTTCGTCACTATCCCAGTCTCTACTTGTTGAGAAACACTATTCAATAACTTTCAGTAATGCCTACAAGTACAGGTCCTTATTTTTTCTTGCAAACATTCATTCAATATACGAACAGCGATCCTGAATTTGTATGGTATTAGTACGAACATAGGTCTCCCATTTCGTCACTATCCCAGTCTCTACTTGTTGAGAAACACTATTCAACCTTCAACCAGTTTCAGTAATGGCTACAAATACAAGCCTTTCACTCGTCTTGCAAACATTCATTCAATATACGAAGAGCGATCCTGATTCGGGAGAAAATGGAATTAGAAATGTGGTGTAAAAAGTATTCGTACATCAGGCATATATTTGCCAATACAATCATAATATTTCAGCTAATACCTTGTAGGATATCCTTTAGCTCTAATAAATGGTTTGAGACTCTTTGGCATCGATTCCACCAATTTTGCTGTTATTGAGCTAGATATGGCGTCCCATTCTTGATTAAAAGCTGATTCCAAATCATTTTTATTAGAAATATGTCTGGATCTAATATTTTTATCAAGAACGTCCCATAAATTCTCGATGGGGTTGAAGTCCGGCTATTGAGGAGGAAATTTCATGAACTTTGGGGTATTATATAGTATCCAGAGCCTTGTGTTTCGGGCTGTGTGCTTGGGGTCGTTATCATGCATGAAAACGTAATCACCATTCAAGCCCATTTTTGTTGCACTAGGTCCTAAATTATGTTTTAAAATGTCACTATTAAGTTGATGATTCATAATGCCTTTAATGAAGACTAATTTGCTCACCCCAGAAGCACTCATACAACCCCAAACAAGCAGACTTCCACCCCCATGTTTCGCTGTTGGCACTAAATTCTTAGGATGCATTTCTGTATTGCGCTTTCTCCATACCATTCGTCTCCCGTCCGATCCAAATATGTTGTATTTACTTTCGTCTGTAAAGATAATCTTTTTCCAGAAATCTGGACTTTCATTAACGTATTGCTTGGCGAAAGACAATCGCAGCTTCCGATTCTTCTCATTAACAAAGAATTTTCGTCTCGCAACATGGCCATGGAAACCTTCATTTCTGCATGCATTTCGAACAGTACTTACGGAGACTGCTGTTCCTATGTTCTTTAGTGCTGATGTTAATGTAGGATAACCTATTTTTGGATCCTCCTTTAATGAATGTATCAGAAACTGTCTGTCAGATGATGTCAATAGACATGGTCGCCCAGTACGAGAATCGTTTTGAACCTTTCCAGTGGCAGCAAACGTTTTTGTGATTGACTGCACAGTTGAATGGGGTCTACCGACCAGATCAGAAATCTTGTTGTACGATTTACCATTTTTACGGAGCTTTAAAATCAGTTCTCTTTCGGAAACACTTGTCTCTTTACTTTTACGACCCATTACAGAATTTCTAGTTTCTCACTACATTAAAATTTCCACGGAAGAACCTTTTAAGTAACTTACAAGATGACGTAAATTAACTACATCCTAATGGCTAAACCAATCACAAAATAACTAAAAAAAATTTGCATTTCTTTTAGTGTACGAATACTTTTTACACCACAAGATGTTGGATTGTTTCAGTTTTGTAAATATTTATTCATGTATAAAATTATTTTTGTGTCAATTTCACAGGAAACTAGTGAAACAATGTTTTATTATAAATTTATAATTAATTAAAATGGAATTTATGTTTATAATTTTTATGAACGGATCTCTTTTAAATCAATTGTCGTACTGTACGAATACTTTTTACACTCACTATACCTAGTATCTTTGAAAATGTGTGTGTCAATATTCACAATTGCATTTAGAGCCGTGTATCACTCAAAAATGATTGAATTTTGAAAGGTTGAACTAAGTTGTGAAAATAAAAGATTTTTTTACAATTAAGTATTGAATCTTAAAGTTCCTATTCCATTTTCTATGGTTACAAGTTCATTTTCAGTCATACACTATTATGCAAAAACTGTTTGTTTTATCAACTTTTAAAGTTGCCATATTATTCTGACTCATCCTGAATAAATTAAAGATATTTTATTTTTGCGATACAATAAAATTAATTGTATGGTATTTAGTTATTAATGATTATGTGGAGGTTTTCGAGGTATATTTACCTCATAGGTACTCCGAGACAGGTACATCCGTTTCCGTTTTGTACAAATATTTCATCCAAATAATCACATTAACTGTATCTATAATGTTGGATGTTTTTTCCTACATAACAAACACAGAAAAAGAACCCAAGTATTGCACTATGAACATAGTTAATTACTTACAACCAGTATATTAAGAGGACGAATCCGCACACAGCACTGACGATACCCAGAATCACCCAACTTTTTGCCAAATAAGCAACCAAAGGCAAAACGCACAATCCAAAGGTCCAGGAACAGTTGATCACACCATGCATGTGAGCTCGCATATCGGGAGAAACGATCTCTGAAACTGAAGGCGCAAATCATGAATCATTCATTTAAATTGATATAATTGATTGAAATAATGATAAAAATAATAATAACAACATACGAAAAAACAATTCCATTTTTGTAATCTCTTTTAAGAAAAAAAAAAACCAAATAATTCATTTGAAATTTATTTTTCAGTAAATATCTAATCCAAATAGTATCTTTAACAATATTGTTACAGAAATCATGTGTCAAAAAAATATTAGTAGAAGCCATTGTATAAATATCAGTAATTTCAATTTATTTGCAATACTTTATGTCCAACTGATATACAAGTTCCATGCAATTCTACGAAATCTTTTGACTCGTTCAACAATGACGTTTTATATTAAATAGAAAAAAAATAAAAACAATTAATAAAAATATGTATAAAGAGAATAATTTTATTATATTAGTTAGTGCCTGAGTGGCTAGCGCTCGGGCACTCGGTACCACTGGTTTCGGGTTCGAGTCCCGGAATGCCATGAGTGCCATGAATGTTTGTTGTGGTTCCGAATCTACTTTAAACCGTAGATCCGGGTCTAACAAGGCTGTAGAGCGTAGGTCTGATAGCGCTACCTTGAAAGAAAAACAACATTCTGTCTCGAAATCTGCCAGTAGCCCCCAATGAGGCTGTTGCGACAATGAAGAAGAATACAATTATTTACTAATGAAATTATTAAAAACTTTTACTGTAGCCATGCTTCCTCCAGCTCACTGGCAAGAGCGCTCCCCTCTGGTGTTCAGGAGAAATGGTCAGTTGGCCCACAGACTTTTCCCCGGAGAAAAAGTATACTTAGCGCAAACTGCGAGGTGGCCGAGTTTCGGGGCTTAGGCTTAGAAGTGAAGTTTTTAAATATTGGATTTCCTTCTTGTTCTGTTTGTGGCATTTGCGCGTGTGTGAATGTAGCAGTAAGTTCTCCAACCTGTGCCTCGAGTATCTGAACCCGAGCACATCCAGTTATAATTTGGCTGGCCAACCTGCACGCTACATTACTTCACGAGTTCTTCTCATGATGAATGAATGAAAAGAATACAGCATGAAATAATTCAAATAAAAAGAATTAGATCGACAGTCAATCATCGAAGTTTTCTCTCACACGACATGCAAATGAGAATCGGTTACTTTTGAAAAGTCTTCCCAGAAGGCAGCATCCTCCGTCGACGAGTTGCTCGTGTTACGCATGAGTGGATAAAAAACCGCTGATGTGCAGCGAAAATGAAATGTTGCCGCTGATTGAGTCAAGATTATATATTTTAAGTAGATTTTTTCGTTAGAAAATTTTGGAAATCATAATTTGAAATAAATTTCTTATGCTTCGTTTCAGTGCAATTTAATAAATGAGATGTCCTGCGATGCTTATAGAAGCTGGGAATACCATATCACATTTAAGTAATTATACATCATATTGGAATAAATATGCATATTATTTAAAAAACGCATGAAAATATTGTGAGTTTACTTTTTTTATGAGTTATATAAACTATTCTACAATAACTTCGTCAAATAGATGAACTGTTGCAAAGATAATTTTAAAATATCATAATATAAATTTAAAAAAAATAATATAAATGTAAACCAATTTTATAATAAATCAAAGATCAACAGAGCCCTCATTTAAAAATATTATTTCAATAGCTTTAGTAAAGCAAATTGTCAATTAGTTTTTATTTGAAAATTTATTTAAAGCATAAAATATGCACATTAAAAACTATGATTTTTTTATCTGTTATTTATTAATATTTTATTAATAAATGTAATTATAATGATTTTCGTTTCAGTAAAATATAAAACTAAATTATTTTTCAAAAACATAATAAATATTTTTTTTTTTTAAAAATGAGAAAAATCTAGTTGAATTCATAAGAATTTTAATTAAAAAGAATACAAACACAAATCAAGGGAATTAAATTACTTCCTCGATGGGCTGCATTAAAAAACTCGAGTTCCATAACGGGAAATTTTCAAATTTCAGTATACAGTAGATATACATCTAACTCTATTTATCTCTATAAATAAAATGGGAACACCCTTAATAACTTCTGTAATTATCATTAGATCTTTACATAAGTGTTATCTATGGAAATAGTTCGAAGGAAACTAACTTCAGGAGAAATGCAGCTGACTAACAAAATTAATTAACATAATTAATTAAAAGATAATTTGCAATTTTAAAAATTTTATTTTATTTGTGAAAGTATTATTTCTAAAAAGTATTATTTCTTTGTGAATTCATAAAAATAGAAATCAATCATTAAAAAAAAAAAAAAAAAAAGGTATGGTGGTTCATTTTTTTTCGCTTACAATTAGTAAAATTATTATAATAATAAAAATACTTACTGAAGATAAAAGCCGATGTAAACATAGAAGGAATCACACTTCCGTTGATGGCTCTTAGGATGGAGAAGATTATGAAATTATTTACAAGAACGGAAGCTATTTCAGTTGAGGAAACCACCACTGCTAAGGCAAGAAACAGTAGTTTACGACCATACCTAAAATTGCATAACAATAAATACACAACACAGCAATAAATGAGGCATGTTTTTGAAATTTTACATTGTTTTGTCGCTGCCTGTTATGTTAAAAAATTTCATTAACGCTTTTGATTGGATCATTAACATTAATAAACTTTATCAAGAAATTAACATTGGAATATATTTTCTAGTCTTGACTTTTTCAGGAGAGAATTATTTTTAAAGTTATGGAAAAACTATGCATAATTTTTTTTCGTATAGAGTAATTCAACAGTGCAAAAAAAAAAACAATAAATGAAATTAAAAATAAACTAAATTTTAAAAAATAAATTTCAAAAATTTCAAATATGGAACCACGGAATATATTGATAAACTGCAAATAAAAAGATTTCTCGCATTCAAAGTAGTCTACATATTTTTTAACAATTATCGAAAGGTCTTTTGTTCGTCGTGCAATTCTTGTTCTGAAAGATTAGGATATTTTTTTAATTCATTTTAAGCATAGTTTTAAATCCATTTACAAAAAAAAAAAAAAAAAAAAAAAAAAAAAATAGTGCAGAAAATGAAATATTATCAAAACTAATATACGATGAGTTTGATTTACATTATCAAAGGAGTTTGTATTAAGCAGTCCAACCGATTTAAAATTTTTTTTATTAGTATACGTTTCAGTGTAAAAAAAATTAAGTCATGCGTCAATGACATTGAATATGTTAAAAACAAACGGATAGCAGCTAATATTATCATTATAATAATCAAATAATAAAGTGTTCTAATGTCATCTAAACGTTATTGTATGCATCCTAAAGTCATCTAAACGTTATAACATTTAGACTTATCTCAGTTAAAAATACAGCGAATTTAATGCTGTTAATCTAACCTATACTGCAACTCTTTGCATGCCTTTATAAATAAATAATGCACCTAGAAGCAAACAAAATATCAGATACATCTACAATATAATATACTTGGTTTCAATGATTAAATTCATCTGCTGAAAATAAAAATATGAATTCAAAGTATCCATGGTAAAATTTCATGCCTTAGATAAAAAATTTTAAGACATACATAATGTATATTCGAGTATTAAAAAAGCAACTACTTTCAATAAATTTTGATCATATATTAGGGAATTTTCCGTTTTCAACATCCTGCCATTAGAAGACAAAAAAAAAATTCTCCTGTGTTTCATTTTATAAAAGAAGAAATATATTGCGACTTCATATAAAAATTACTGCCAGTTTTTAGGACAGCACAAAATAAAAATAAAAATAATAAAATTAGTTTTTAAAAAAATTCGAAAAACATAATAAATATATATAATCTAAGATATTCACTATGAAATAACAAAACAAAAAAACTTTAATCATTAAAATAAGAAATATTTTAGAAACAAAAAATTAGAAGTGTAGTTTGGTGTTTAAATAAAAAAATTATTATGTTTTCATTTTTTTACATATTTTATGCAGTTAGTTTAAAAAATGTATACAACGACTACACACAAATCTTAATGTCAGAAATGATTTTTTTTTTCATAATAGTCCTGGCTAAAGCTTGCGAGTTGCATAATGATCTTAAAGATTAGATTTCAAAATTTTTTATAAATGCATACTAGTATAAAGATAAATTCACCTATAAACTGTAACCGAAACGTTTCGTTTCTATAAGAATACTATTCATTATAATTATACTATTTATAATAAACTAAAGGTGTAATACAATTATAAAATTAATATGGACATAATTAACTGATCCAATAATTATTTGGAAAAATCCCATATATATGTTATATATGCCTAGTTTTTGGTTAATTACTGAAGCCTGATTGTATATCACGGAATATGATGGCACAACTTAATTGAAAAAAAGTAATTTATACTTACTTGTCAGACAGAATTCCGTAAATTGGAGTGCCAATGAGAGTTCCGACGTTTTGCAAAGTGAGTAGCAGGCTCGGGAAATGGCCCTTATCACAAACCAAATTAAACTGTGAAAATAGTCAAACATCGCTCATTTTTCTAATATACATTTCTCTTAATAATAAATAAATATAATTGAAAACAATAATACTGACAAAAAAATTAATTTTATTGCTTATAATCACATTGCCTCACTGAATATTACAGTATCAATTATACTTTATTATTACCTGCTATAGTATCTATTTAATGTTTCTTTGGAAAATTTGGGTTTTTATTCATTTTGCACTTTCATTTCCATTTATTATATTTAAACTATTAACTTTTTATGTGCACTGTTTTCGGAGATAAATATAAAAAAGTTAAGTGTCGTATCTCCAACAAGATAATTCATTTGCATATGAGTGATTTTGCAGCAATCTCTATTGATTCTACTCAATTAACAAAGTAGTGACTATAGCTCGTTAAGAATAGAACCATCTACACCTTGGACGCTAGATAACGCTCATTATTATACTGCAAGGTATCTCTGAAATACACTCATGTCCATAAATTAAAGATAATGAAGTTCAGGCAAAGAAAGAGACAGAAGCAAAACAAATTTGGCTTATTTGTAAAGTCTATTTATTGAACAAAAGGTAAAGAGCAAAAAAGATGCTATATGTTTGACATAATTAATAAAAATTGCGATTTTTACTCCCTGGAGCAAATTTCAAAAAAGAACCTATTTACAAAAAACAGTATAGCATGGTTAGTATGATGGTTAATAGGGAGTATGTCTCCCGGACGATGCAATATAGGCCTTACAACGCCTAGGCATGCTGAGTATCAAATTATCAATCTGATCTTGGGGAATATTACACCACTCATCAAGCAATGCCCTCCAAAGTTCCGGGGCAACGGGCGTACCTGTTACGGAGTTCCTAGGTGGTTTTAAGAACCACAATACCTCCACATATTAAAATAGTTAATAGATTTGCATAAAAGGTAATTACTTAAATTTAAAGAATGTTAATAAAAAGGAAAAAACAATTAAGAATTTAGGAAAAACATCTCTTGCTTGAGAACAATTAAAGCAAGAGATCGAAAAAAGTTAAAACTTATAGGTACAATTACGAGTCCGTTGTCGATGGCCAAAAACAAAAGATTAGAGCTAAAAATAAAAATTTAAGGGTTAGTACAATTACATGAAGATTATATGGTAATTACAACAATATATTACAGGTATATATCAATAAACATAAACATACTATTTATATACAGCGCAAAATTGTTGACTTAGGCACCGGTAGATGGCGCCATCAGTCAGCAGGTAGAAAACATTTAGAAAACCTGACAAAGTCAGGAAAAGCACAGCTTTTTGATACAAACGTAAAACATTTATTTACAGTATTTACAATTTCATTTGACATCCAGAGCCGTTTTTAATTAGCTATTGAAATTAAAGAGATTAAAATGAACTAAAGTTATATGAATTGATAGAAGGTAAACAACAATTTGCAAAGTTCGAATTAGTATTAAATCTATAAAATAAGGTAGATAAGTAAGAACAAAATCAGTTCAAGACTGAGAGATTAAACAAATTAAGCAAAGAAGGTAATTGATTTGAAAGTAAAGATTAAATTGTAATTAAATGTCTAGAATCTAGTTAAACTAGTCAAACTATTTAAAATACTAGAAAAATTTATAGATAGCTATGTTCTAATTTAAGTTGCTCATCGTAGCATAAAAATAAATTAATTTAATTTAAATGCCAAAGATAGCAGCTCAGATTCGCTGGAAGTGATCGTAGTGACTAGACAACAGCCACAGCGGTAGAATCGGCGGTTGTAGGATAATCCGAAGTTCCGGTTGACAGGTGGGAGGGGGTTGACGGGCTGCAATTCGTCGGCCAAGCATATCCCACACATGCTCTATTGGATTCAAGTCCGGTGATTATGCTGGCCAATCCATACAGGTGATATCCTCCAATTGAAGGCATTCGTCTACAATGTTTGCACGGTGAGGACGGGCGTTGTCATCCATAAACAGAAATTCAGCACCCATGGCGCCCCGAAACAAACGTACTTGTTGTTCCAGAATGACATCCCGATAGATGTGGCCTGTCATCGCTACGCTCTGAACATGTAGGTCAGTTCTGGAACCAAGAATAATTCCTCCCCAAACGAGCCATCCTGCACCACCGTAACGGTGTGGTTCAATGGTGTTCTCTTAGTGGTAACGGGTACCTGGCGCTCTCCATATGAAAGTCCGGCGAGAATCAGACTGCAAACTAAATCTGGAATCGTCGGAAAACATCACACCAGACCACTGTTGCGGTGTCCACAATACATGCTCTCTACTCCAGGTTAATCGCAGGCGACAGTGAGTTGCTGTAAGTGGAACACATCTGATAGGCCTACGAGCATATAGACCAATGTGCTCTAAGCGTCTGTACACGGTCTGCCTTGAAACTGTCGTACCGGTAGCTGAAGAGAGCTGACGAGACAGGTCTGATGCTGTGCTCCGTCTGTTTCTTTTGGCAGTAACTGCTAAATACCGGTCCTCATTCAGCGTTGTAACTCGGGGGTGGCCTGTGCTGTAACATCTATTCACATTACCATCATCTTGGAATCGTTGCCAAAGCCTGGATATGACACTCTTGGCGATTCCAAGTTCCTCGGATACTTCCAGCTGGGTACGTCCACATTCCAGTCGTCCGATAATTCTACCACGTAAAAAATCATCCAAATGTGTCCTTTTTGCCATAACTATGCGGTTATTGCACTGAAAGGCTTTTAAAGCGCTTGTGAACAATTTTACTGCTTTGCCACCATTCCTTATATACCCCTCTCTTACACTCTCGTCATTGTGACGCACTATCCGCGCCATCTGGTGGTTTCCTGTAATTTGCATATTCTTCTTCAAGATGTGTGTGATAATTCTACAGGTAAAATTTTTATTTTAGAGTTCAATTTCTGGGTGATTCTGAATTATCCTTAATTTATGGACATGAGTGTATATGGCAAAAAGGTAAAAGCATTTTCACAATAAGTAGATGTTGCAAAGAATGGAATGTGATGAGGAAATGGCATAAGTGCTCGCATGTAAAGCAGATATGGACAGCTGGAAAGTGAAAAAGGCAGGTAAAGTCAAACACGAATAAACTTTTTGCAATTGCTGCTCGAAAGAACTACCATCAACACTAATTTGCAGTGGTGACTCATGGACTAGCATATATCAGCAAGCCAGGCATATCATGCATATTTTTAGACTTCGTGTACACTACACATTCTTTCTACAAACTATATTGTAAGTGTAGCTGTGATTCCTCTGACACACTGGCGAAAGCGCTCCTTAAGACGTTCAGGAGAAGTGGTCAGTCAGCCCCGAAACTCTCACCCGATAGGAAGTACAGCGCAGCCTAAGCTCCCGCGGAGAAACGTTTAATTTATAGTATCTCGTCCCGAGAGGAAATATATTTAGCCGAGTTTCGGAGTACGGGTTTTTCTACGGGGTCTACAATTATCTGTCTTTAAATGTATTAAATATTATGTCTCCAATTGTATGTGTGTGGTGTTTGTGAGTTTTCCACTCTCTGCCTCAATCTTACTCAGTTACAATCTGGTTGCCCATTTGCACACTATACCTGAATTCTTTTTCCGATGTTTCTCCAAATGTGTGCATACAAATGTAGTTTAACAAGAAAGAAGCCCAGCTCGATTCACCTCGATGTTACTTAGGGCTTACGTTGGATCTGAAATATACTTTTTCCACTATGAACCCCAATGTGACATGCATGGGTTTTTTTTTTTTTTTTGTGAGCACTTTAAAAGCATGTTTAACCCGATGAAGACCTAAGATTGTTAAGATTAAGATCCAAGATGTAAGATTGTTAACTTCTTCTGGTAATAGGTGTGACTTGCTTGACAGTTTTGTTCACGTAAGCCAATCCATGCGCTTCTGATGTGAATCTTCAATTTCTGCCGATGTTTCACACTATATCAAGTAGCTATTGTAAAAAGTTTCTTTTTACCTAACTTTCTCACCTGATGTCCATATCTTACGTGCTTATCACTTACATGTGCATTTCCACCAACACCTTCAGTTATCAAATCTGCTTATTTAGGTTCGCTCTACCTGCTTTTAAATTCCTTATATAATAAATTTGGAGGATAAATATCACCTTCAAATCTTCAATGATAAGAGAAAGGGACTAAAAAAATATCTTTTAAAAACGTAACAGACGAAGACAATTTTTTTATCATAGTATCGAATTTCATAAATTTGAATTTTATAATATATTCAGAATAAAGAGACAATATGCGATTTTTTTTTATTGATTTTCAGAAAAAAAATAAATCAAGAACGTCTTAAAGCATTTTCTTTGATAATAAAATCAAATTTAAGTAATTTAAATTATTTACATTTAAGTTTATGTAAAAGTTATAAAAATTTATAGAACCTATGAAAGAAAATTCTTAAATATCTATGCTTTTATATACTACCAATACACTAAAAATAAAATTTAAAAAAAATGAAAATATAACAACATTAAAGCACAATAATATTTGTATTTTTATTCGTTGTTAAAAAAATGCTGTCATTGTTATTATATGATTAATTATCTAAATATAATAAAATCAAGTACCTGCTAATCTATAAATCTAAACACTTATTTACTTGTTTATCTAACATTGACATCATTCGAAAGTATCGTTTACTCTGATCTTCAGATTTACGAAAAATGTGACCCAATTCATGAATTTCATTAGCATAGCTAATTAAAAACTAAAAAAAAAATATGCGGAAGAATGACAACCAACTCCATATTAGAATGCATCGCAATACTTGCCTAATGTGAATATCATTTGTCACCTGATAATCAAACGGTTTAGTCATCCACCCATACTCATTAGTAATCCAGTACTATCTTTTATCAAGGGCATTTAAATAAAGCATTCAGTGATTGCAGAAATTGTGCATCTCTTTAATGCAATCAGACCAAGTAGTTTGGCATTGCTACATCAACCTTATCTGAACATCAAGACACGTATTTAACATATCAGTAAAAATTAAAATATTATGTTTTAACTTTACAATAAAAAAAAATCAAACTTCACTTTACCAGCTTATTTTAAACGATATCACTGATAGTCTGTGCTAATTATAATCTTTTGTATAAAATTAGCATGATTGAAATCGAATGAAAAATATAAATAGAATATTTTTTTACCAAAAATTGAAGGACACTTTTTTAAAAGTAATTTTAAGTAATTCAAATTTAATACTGACACTGTAATAATATAATTAATGTTTCAATGTCATTATCAAGATATTTTGCAGTTTCTTTTTTGTATTTTATTGCGTAGGACGGCAAATTGATAAAATCTGATTGACATTCATTTAAAGCCGATTGTGTAACATTTGATCATTTTTAATGAAGAAATTTTTAACGTCCATGCCTGAAAATCTGCTGAAATTGTAATAATTTTGTTCGTCTAGATGTGGAAATCTGAAGGACATCTGAGAGGTGTTCATCGTCTATCCAACTTACAGATTTTACATGCATCTACAAAATTTTCAGTGGAGCTTTAGTTCTTTCAAAGTTAACTTTGTGAGAAGTAAAGCTCTGTATATCTGTACAAAACCCTTAAAGAATATTTTTTACGTACTGTTTTATTTCTACTGTTATTGTTTTATTTGTATTTTTTTGGATTAAAATATTAAATATGAATTATTTAATAATCGACACATTTTTATTTCATTTTATTTATATTCATTACAGAAATTCATGTTTAAATTTAGCCATTCGGATTGTAGAGAAGCCATTCAGAATGCAGTCCGAATAGCTAAATAGCCATTTAGAATCAGAACTAGAATCTTCCGACTCATCACCAGAGTTTTCGAGATCACTATGCGATATATCGCTGTTATTAATAGGACAGAACGAGTTAAATGTCTGTAAAACAACATGAAATTGCGACGGAATGAGTGTTGCCAGACGTATGATATTACAAGTCAATTAGTGTTTGCCTTAGAATAAAAAAAAGGGTAGCCAACAATACTCATCTCAGTCCAGTATAAAAAAAATACAATCAAAGTCGTTTTTGTGTGGTTTTTTTGTGTGTGCGATACATATATTGTTTCTTATCCCACTTGGTAGACAGCATTGTGGACATCTAGACCAAGTCCAGGAATCCACGTGGTCTCATGGAAGGAGGGAAAGCAAGGCAGCTTCTGAAAAGGTAGAAGCCTGACTTGGCTTCGTGACGGTGAAGGAGGAGGGAAGTGTCTTCGGAAAGGACTTTTTTACTGGGGGAACTACCCCGAATTGCGTGTCGCATGGGAGTGAAACCAGAAACCTTTCATCAGGTAGTCCGACTAACGGAACAAGATGCTGAACATCCCATACGCTATCGAGTTTGCTCGTTTTATGAACAGTTGCAACAAAGCCGCCAGTGCATCGAACCTATTGCTCACCAGGGCCGCGCGTTGCCACTGAGCCACGAGTCCGGCTTGTGAGGTATATAAAATATTCCATCCAATGCATATCATGAATAAAAATTAGTTTAAAAATGTTTCAAAAGTAAAGCAGATGGCTATCGAAATAAAATGGACATTTTAAAAAAAATCCAAAAGATGGACCGCTTGATATTATATCATCCCATAAATATGAATGTTATTATATGCGAGATAACAGTCAAAAAGTTTTCGTGAGGTTTCGATTTGCATATTTTCAATGTGGGACTTTTTTTTATGCGGTCTATTTTTACCGTATAAATTTGTATATGTGTTGCAAACAATATATTTCATACTTATTAATGAAGTTTTCTTATACAGTCCCTATCTCCTGCACAAAAACAAGTTTGACTGTAACTATTACACGAGTTAACTGGCGATGCTCTGAAAAGAAACAAATATGAGATACTCGGGAGGATCTGTTAAGTAGTTAAACGCCTGGAGCGTTATTCAACAAACCACTCGTACTTTAAAAAAAATTGTAAAGAAAACACCACTTTTTCTCCGCAAGAAGTACATCGATTATTTTGCATAAATATGAGCGGGTTCATTATCAAATAGGATATACTATTCTGAACTTAGTATATTTAAGTATATTTTTCACTTAAGTGTTGCTTTAGCCAAGTTTTCTATTTAATCTTCAATTTCTATAATAATTTAGTAAATAAATAACGGATGTCTTATCACTGATTTATTCAATTATTAAATAATTCCTTTCATTATCATATGGCATCAAAAATTCTCACAATTTGATGAAGCTTCATCACCATTTCAAGGGCGATATTGGGAAGTCACTCATCTTAGTCACAAATTGTTTCAAAATAAGACTATCAGATTATTTGTTTGGAACTGAAATCATGTTACACCGCAAACAATATTTTGTTTCAAAATCAATCGGAGTGTTATCAAAGAATAAACAATTATAGTCAAGTCATAATGGTTTTTATAAAAATAAAAATTCAAAAAAAAAAAAAAAAAAAAAAAAGAGAGAAACCAATAGGCTCTGGTTGTCAAAATTTTTGAAGTCGGGGAGCATTTAAAATTCCACAAATAATTGTAGGCACACAATAAAAAAATTTCAGAGAAATAGGTAATAATAGTTAAGTCAAATATTACAGAAAAAGTAATGTGATAATGAAAATGAAATAAAACGCACTTTAAGCTTATGTATTCTTGCGCTTCTGAGAAACATGAGCCTGAAATGTCCTAACGATTTCTTCAATATTTAGGCATATATTTGAAAGGCAAACTCTCAACTTTCTCGTCAATACAAAGAAGATAACACAAGATTTACATAAATATAACGTTGAAAATTGTAAAAAATTTCAAAGTTTTTTAGATATTGACAAGCATTCTTCTTTCATAGGAATCCAAAAGATTCCAAGAGACAATTCATTATGTTTAATCCACGATCAAATAATCACACCAAAGGGCAATAATATGCCACAGAATGTTATTAGGAGTGGTAACTGCTCTACTCGGGGCTCAGTGGTAACGTCAGCTGTTGGTGAGCATTAGGACTGAGGTTCAATACGCTGGCGGCATTGTTGTAGATACTGTTTCAAAAACGAAAAACTCCATCCCAACAAAAGTTGCCCTTCGTCCTTCCATCGAGTGCACTACTCAGGGTGTGTTCACCTATCGCTGCAGAACTCTGAGGATTAGTCACAACAACGGGAGTGGTAACTTCCATTATTAACGAATAGAAGCCTTAACGTCTATATCATTTTCGATATTAAAAGAAATTTCAATTTCAGACTACGAGACTCAGTCGTCTGTAAGTAGTACTCTGTAGAAACAAACTGAAGAACTAGTATTTATTTAAATTGATCGTGGATTGAAAATTAAACATAAAGAATTGCCTTTTGAAATCTTTAGGATTCTTATAAAACGAGAAAGAGGTCAGTATTTAAAAAAGCTTTTAACATTTTACAACAATTTTCAATGTCATATTTATGTGAAATAGGATTTATTACCCTCACAACAATTAAGTGTAAACAGAGATAATATCTTTAATGTATTGACGTTGAAAATTGGCGCGCGAGTTTGTCTTTCAGATATATGCCTAATTAATGAAGACATCGCTGAGACACTTCAGGCTTATGTTTCTCATAAACTCAAGAGTAAATAAACTTAAGGTGTGTTTCATTTCATTTTTTATCGATTTATTTTTTCTGTAATATTTAACATAACATATTTCTCAGAAATGTGTTTATAGTGTGCTTACATTTATTTGCAGAATTTTAAATGCACACCGACTTTAAAAGTTTGAGAACCACTGGCTCCATTACTGTAAAATTAATAGATGATTATGCAACATAAAATTGAAAATCAATTTTTAAAATCTCTCCATGTACAAAACAATAACTTATTGCCAAATAGGCAAAATGGCTTTAAAAACATTTTTGACATGAATAATTCAATTTGAAACAGAATAAAGATTCAGTTTATTTCGTGCATATCATCTTGAGAAATATTTATAGCGAGGGTCAACGTCTGATTTTAAAAACGTAAACAAGCTTTCTTTTCCTGGCATGCTATGAAACTGACATTAATTACTTGTATTTAATATATCTTGCATTAAATAGAAAATTTGTTTGAATTAAATAGAAAATTAATATGTGTAGAAGAGAATCTATAAGCTAAATAATTCTTTTGACGATAGAAGCGGCTTAAATTAATGATGAAAAGCGGATTAAATTATATATTTCATTTCGAAATTTTTGAAAGCCTGTGTTTTAATAAATTCTAATGTTATACATATATAATTCGTTCAAAAGTAAAAGAAATGTAATTTAAAACAAAACTCAGTGAATGTTTGCTAATATGTTTATAAATTTTCGCCTAGCTTTATTTTTACCAAATGATTATAAAATAATCCGAAATAGTGGATGTGATCGGCAAAATGTTTATTTACGTTCCTTAGATTTATTGTTGACACAGTTTGAATATTTTCGAAAATAAATACATCGTTAGAAAGATATTAAAATGAACACTACTTCCCTATAAGAAGCTGAATCTTTTTTTTTTTTTAGGTAATCCATTTTGTTATTCTTCAAAATACATTGAAATTTATTCCGAAAAAAAAATGCTTTCCCTTCTAACGTTTATAATTTTTTTTAGCTGAATTACATAAGTAGAGTAGTAGAAAGAGTTTTCCTCTTGATTGACGCAACAGCCCCTTGGTGGGCCAAGACCGTCTGCTTACTGGTAGATTTCGAGACATATTTGGTTTGGTTTGGTTTAGTTTAGTTTGTCGCTCTACAGATATCTTGCGCACAAGATGGCTAAACAGACCTGGACCTATAGTCAGGGCCGGATTTTTCTATAGGCTTCATCCTAGGGACTTAAGATCAAGAGGGGCCTACATTCAAATTGTTAGCAAAATTAGAATTACACTATTCTAAAAACAGTAAACACTAAAACACTGAATCGAAAATAGGGAGAAATTATACACATATGACTAATAAGCAAACCTAATAAATAATTTACAAACTTAAAAATGGGAGGTGAAAGGGCCTCATAAGTGAAATAGACTAGGGCCTCTTTCCATCTAAATCCGGCATTGCATATAGTTTAAAGTGGGTTCCTAACCACTAATAAACATCCATGCCACAGCCAGGATTCGAACTTGAAGCCTGTGGAATCAAAGTCCAGTGCGCTAGCCACTTGGCCACAAGCCGCGATTTCGAGACGGGAGATATCTTTTTAAAGAGGAGGGGGGGTCTCATTCCTACGTCAAATGCTTTTCAGTCATATTAGACAGGAACCTACGGTTTAAAGTAGATTCCGAGCCACTACAAACATATATGCCACCGCTGGACTCGAACCCGAAATCTGTGGCACCAGGCGCCAGAGCGCTAGTCACTCGGCTATCCGGCACCAGAAACAGTTTTACACACTAAAAACCAGTTTGCATTTAATTTATTACTATTTTTCTATGAAATTTTCATGCTTGAAAGATTGTTAAAAGTAAATTTGCTAACGTCATTTTATTTATGTCGAAAATGCCACATTTAGTATTAGCTGCAATTAAAATAAAGCTCAGAAAACGTATTCCATGTTAGTTTTGTTTTAAATATTTTTAATTTTTTTTTATTTAACGTAAATGCCAAAAGATTACAACTTTCTTTTCAAATTTGAGCTACATATATTGTAATAAACGGAAAAGCCATAGCTATTGCAGAATCACTGCGGTATATGAAATGCAAACAGCCAAACATGGCAAACTGGAAAAGACACCTGTGTTTTAAAAGGTGATTATTTATAATTTATTTACAGTCTTCTTAAACTGACATGTAAAAAAAAGAATGTCAAGGTTTGTTTTACAAATGTCCTCAATTCAAAGCATATAATGTCAAGGTGATATGAAAATATTTAACAAACACGCGATAATAACACAGGTAACCGTTTCTAAAACTGAAGAAATTTATTGTTTAATTTCAAAAATATATTTGTAGGCTGAGAAATTATTTTATGGCACCAATAAAATGTCTTCTTCGGCACATGCTAAACCATAAAAGCAAATAGTATGGCCTGGGGCTCATCATCTACATAAATAAAAATATCATTTTACGTAAATAAGATATTTATTTATATATTTTTAATTTCTGGATTTTGACGACTTAAATAGAAAACAAGATCAAACTATAGTTAGTAGAAAGCAAACATTAAAATTTTTAATTAATCTTTTCCATTTTATTGTCACACGTGTAAAAATTAAGTTTTAATTCTGGACTAAAACGAGACATTTTTGATTATATAGTATTATTCTAAGGCGCACTCGTGTTCACTCGTGATACCGTATGTATAGCAACAAACAGAATAAAGCAGAACATTTGGGGTTATATCGTATTATTCTAAGGCGAATTCGTGTTCACTCATGATACCGTATGTATGGCAACAAACAGGATAAAACAGGACATTTACGGTTAAACAAGACTAAAATAGGACATTTGAGGTTATATCATATGTATGGCAAACAAACAGAATAAAACAGGACATTTGGAGTTATATGGTATTATTCTAAGGCGCACTCGTGTTCACTCGTGATACCGTATGTATAGCAACAAACAGAATAAAGCAGAACATTTGGGGTTATATCGTATTATTCTAAGGCGAACTCGTGTTCACTCATGATACCGTATGAATAGGATAATCATTATAATAATCATCTTCTTTACAGATATTTGATTCAATATTCCCCACTATCTAAAAGGTTGGCGAAGAGCTGAGTGTTATTTATTATTTATAGTCAAAAAACAAATTTAACTTTAAAAAAACCAATACCCTGACGCTTAAAATAAACGTGATTAGTTACAAAGGTAAGTAGAAATTAAACTCAAATGCAGCCTAATGAATTTCATGCAATTTCCTCCAACGAGTCATACTCGAATTTCCGGAGTGGGATTCTTCTATCAGCTGGATTTTGGAAATTTGTCCGTGAATTTTTATTTCTTTTTTCTCACGAACTCATAAATCTGCTCAATAAATTAACAATTGCTTCCTTTCAAATTTCACCTTTGAAGATATAAAAATTAAAAAAACCCTTTATTTCCAGATATGCTGCTGGGTAAATTATTTTATTTAAAAAATATTTTCTGCATATACTTTATATTAGCTATTTGATTAATAAATGTTATGGCGTTTTCAGTTACATCTTAAGTAATTATCTAAATGTTTTTGATATAAGACTATAGTTACGTCGTGTAGCATAGGCTAATAGTAGTCGCACATCCGTATAGAGAAAAATAAAGTTAAAGAAAAGAGTTAGTCCAGAATGCAGGAATTACCACACATTAAATATTACGAAATATTACAAACGGGCAAAACAAAACAAACAGCAACCAAACAAACCAAATAAGTGAAGTAATAATTTTTTGTCTAACATCGATGGACCTCGTTTTCTAATTAAGTATGCCAAAAACAATCCACTTACCATGGATGATGCAGTCTTCGGAAGAATTTTCCGGGTTAACTACCCCATATTTTATTGTTATATGAACATTCACACACACACAATATATATATATATATAATGCATATACAAGGTGATTATAGAAAAAACTCTATACGAGTCACTAGCTGTCATATTTCACAGAAATTGAATGAAACATGCACTCAAGAATGATTGAAAAAACAACAGTTACGGTTACAGTGATTTTGAAAATTTAAAATGGCAATACCTACTTTTTTTTTGAATGTGATCTTCATAGTGATAAACCACAAATATGCTGAAATAAAAAGACAGAAAAGCGCTGCTTATAACATGAAATTCGCCGTCTCTAGACAGAAAAGTGAAAAAAAAATTGACAGAAAGCGAAACCTTTTAATGTGTTTAGCAAATCTTCCACGTGACCTTCATATACGATGACACTTTTCATGCGGTAGATGGTGCATAGCGTTTAAACAAGCAAGAGAAATCTGCTTAACCTGATGGCATGATGGTTTACTGATTAAATGGCACTTTAGATTTCATGCATATCTGGAGCAAAATGCTCTATCTGACATTGTGTGGCTACAAGATGGCGCTCTCTCATTTGTGTTAAACGTTTCTTAACACAACAATTGGGTGACAGAATGATCTCCCACCATTTCAAGTTTCAATGTCCCCCGATCTTCTCTAATGGATTTCAGGTTGTGGTGATACCTGAAATCTAAAGGGCATGCTTTTAATCCGCAAACTACACCTGATTTCAAAGATGCCATCAGACGTCAGGTTCAAATATTTAAATTCTTCTTGAAAATATAAACATAGAAATAATTTAGCAGCTATTTAAAAAAAATTAAAAGTTGTATAAATTATTTTACTAATAAATGTTACATTTTTGCTTTATTATAAATTTAATATTTGTACTCTCAAAATAATAAATAATACCAAATAGTCCAAGTAATTTGAGATATTATTCAAATACCTTACGAAAACTGATAATGAATGAAGACTTCTCGAATTTCATGAAGGACACAGTATGAGCAAGAGTATGATAATACGATTTTTATGAGAACCGTCACAATTTGAAGAGAGCCCCTCTAGAGGAAGGATCTCCCATACGATACACAAATGCAAACAGTTAGCACTAAAAAAATCCCCCCTCAACATCTATCGGTTGGCTGTATGAGCCTTCCCATTTTTCTACCCTCACCTTTTTAACTAGTAGGTTTGATTTGTCGCTCTACTGTCTAATTAGGCTAGTTATACCGGGACCTACAGTTTAACTAATAGGAGACTACATAGCTGGGTGAGGTGGGAAGAAAGTTTTAAAAAAATATATATGAAGAATCTGGGATGATTGTGCCTTTCAAATACAATGAATTGCAATTTTCATTTTACAGATAAGTGTGCTTCCACTATATACTAAAAGTTAAAGGTCTAAAACGCCAGTCAGTGGGGAGCTTAATAAGGGTAGAAAATCAGACTTCCGATTAGCTGGAATCTTACGATGCAAGACATTAGTATCCGGTAGAAATTTACTTTTAAATTTATTTTTGTCGTGACTAATCCTCAGCGTCCGGCAGCGCGGGACGGACACTCCTATAAGTAGTCTACTAATGGATGGAGGGAAAGGGCGCAAGAGAATATCCATCTTCTGTTGTGATTAGGGATTGCAATACCGGTATTTTGAGTCATTTGTACAAATTTGTAATACCGGTATTCACAAGTTTAAATACCGGTTTTTCGGTATTTACCAGAAATTTAGAATTCTTATTGTTATTTGTAAATTCTTATTCAGAATTCTTATCTGAAAATTAGAAATTCTTATCTGTGAAAACAAAGTTGCAGTTGTGAAGAAAGTGTGTAATATTGCGATATGTTTTAAATTGGTGAGGTTGTTATTCACGTTGTATTTGCATATCCTACTTTAGAGTTCAAAATATTTTTTAGATTTAGTATATATGTACTCATAAATAATACCCCATAATAATGAATAAGATTAACTTTAAAGAACATACAAAATCAGTTGATAATACTTCGGTTTGTCTTCATTATTTATACGATGAAAAGAATATGGTGGCAAAATGTAAAAAAATATTCAAGAGTTATTAAAGTGAATGGAGTAAGTACAAGCGGACTCCATACGCATTTAAAAACGAAACGTGATACAAATTTGTTAGGAAAGAATCTAATTACGATGAAGGTACAAACTTAAGCACTGTTTCTTAGCCCAAGCCATCAGGGATTTTAGATTATTTTGAAAAAAAAAAAGATAATTTGGATGAAATTATAAGTAAAATGCCATCATTAGATGGTTTTGCCATTTCGAGTGTTTTGCACTTCTATTGAATTAAGAAAATCGCTAACCGTCAGAGGTTTTAAAAATCTACCATTATCGATAATAAATACGCTATAAGAAGAACTGTTATAAACTACAGTAACGGTGTTTGCAATTCTTTGAAACATGAGCTAGTACAATTAAAAGTAAATGGTGAAAAATTCAGTCTTACATTTGATGAATGGATTAATGTAAAAAATAGACGCTATTTAAATATAAATATTCATTCAGAAGAAGAATTTTGGAATATAGGACTTACACATGTCTCGGGAAGTATGCCAGAAGAAAAATGTATTGATGTGCTTAAATCTAAATTAGCGAAACATGGATTATCGCTGAAAGAAAATATTGTATCCATAACGACTGATAGAGCAACAGTTATGAAAAAAATTGGAAAGAGTATTGATGAAATTTAGTAATTGTGCTATGCTCACGGGATTCAGTTAGGAGTAATATATGTATTATACCAAAAAAATGAAGAACAGAAGAATACAAATACTGTGGATATAGAAACTTCGAATTCCGACTTTGAAGAGAGTGAGAGTAACAATGAAGAAAATGACAATGTAATTGTTGAAGAAGATATTGCTTGAGGATGAAATATTAACCCATCAAGAATTACTTCCTATAATTTATAAAGTTCAAAAAATTGTAAAGCTATTTAAACGTTCCGCTACAAAAAATGCCCTTTTAGAAATATATATATTAACTTCCAATAAAACGGAATATATAGTAATACTAGATTCTAAAGCAAGTTGGCATAATTTATCCCTAATGATGGAACGTTTTTTGAAACTGAAAAATCCAATCCAAAAAGCAATGATCGACTTCAACCTGCAAATTAATTTTTCCGATAGTGAATTCCACTTAATATCCAGAACTGTATCAATACTACTTCCAATAAAATTGTCTGTAGAGGCATTATGTCAGAGAGATTCTAATTTATTAACAGCTAATACAAAAATAAATTTCGTGTTGCAGTCACTGAAAGAACAGCACGCATCGCTGTCTGAAGAATTATATATCACATTGAAAATTCGCACAGAAGAAAGGCATGCCGAAATAGAAAATGTCTGACGGTATTTACATAATTAAAATGATTTTAAAAATGCGAATGAAAAAGAAGAAAAGAGACTAACCAATTCAAATTTGATCAAGTTTATAGTAAACTTTCTTAAAATGATTTACCCACAAACCTATCCACATTCAGAAGAATTCGGTACAGTTATCGATGATTATGATGACACTAATGTCGATAGTGAAAAAGAATTGTCTCTTGAACAAAAATTAGAACTGGCGATAACTAAAAATATCTCAACAAACCCAAAATACAATACAGAAATCAGCTATATCCAAAACAATCCGACGAGAAATAGATTTATTTGAAGATGAGAGATTTAGAGGTAAATACTTGGAAAACGTATATCGCGCATTGCTAATAGTACCACCAACTAGCGTAGATGCTGAAACAGCGTTTTCGACAGCTAGTAATTTTTGCACAAAACTTACATTCCAGGATTAATGATAGTAGAATTGATGCATTATGTTTTTTAAGATCCCATTTTAAAAGTTTGTAATAGTATCACAGACTGAATAGTGATATTTACACTTTTTTGTCATTTAATTAAATAAGATGTTCATTTACTTCTTTGTGATTCTTGATATACTGTTATAATTCATAATTTACACATTTTTTTGTGATAATTACATTCTCTAATAAAACTGGCAAATAAAACAAAACAAAAAACCTGTGTTTTCTTTCTTTTTCTAAAATTTCAACTACCGGTATTAAAACCGGTATTAAGATCTAAAAAATACCGAATACCGGTATTGAACTTTTGGTCCGATATTGCAATCCCTAGTTGTGATGGAGCACCAGTCGGTAAAAGTCCGAGACGCTGAAAACGGAGGGAGGACGGAAAAACTGCTACTGGGTAGTCCGTCTCACGAGACAAGATGCTGAACATGACGAACGCCCTCGACTCTCCTCGTCTTTTGAAACAATAGAGAGTTTTTGCATAGCGTCCGCTTTCACTTTTCCGTTAAATTAAAACAGCGGCAAAACAAAATCTCGAATACGAGGAGTTCAGTGATGATAAAGAAGTGCAAATACCCATTTCTCGATAAGAAACATTTAACAAATGTAGATTGTAATCGTTTTTGTCAGAGAACATTTCTTTTTTTTATTACTTATATATTTTTAATACAAAAAAATTGCAAAATGCATTACATATATGCTTATGCTCCACTTGCTAATTTCTATTAATCTTTATGTGACAATCAGGCAGCACGAAATGATAAAAGAAATGAAGTGTAAAAACATGCAAGGAATAAAAAAAAATGTAAAAAAAAGAACGTTTCTACTTACAGCTGCTTTGTTATGACTACCATTGTGGTTTTTGTTTCAATTTAAACATCTGCCTTTCTCTCCATCTAAAACATCTATTCATTTCGAATAAAGATAGTGCGGAAATATAAGGTTGATTAAAGTTAATCCCAGTTAAATTATTCCCTGAAAATATATAGTTTTACCTTTAGGCGTAAGTAATAATTTAAATAATGTATTTAAATGTATATACATGTTTACTTAATTACTAAAATTCTAATAATTGCTTATATTTAATTTTGAAAAAATTCTCTGTCATGTTTACGCTAATGAAAAATATATTATGCAGATATTTTCAAATTAACTATCTGTTTTTTTTTATATTTCAGTTATTTTTCTTTCCTATTTTTTGTAATTCAAAAGGCTATTTCAAATTGATAACCTGTACCTGTAATTTGTACTTGTTAAAATGCTGCATGATTTTAGATTCAGATATATGTTTAGTAATGTTATATGTTTGTTTAAATTATTAAAAGTATTGCAATTTCAATTATTTTTAAATACATTTTTAATTAAAATATAATATTAAAATAAAATTGAGTTTCTGTTTTTATGAAACAAGACTATTATATACAGATGTTTAGTGGTTTCATTGGTAATAAGCTTTTACAGGATAATTGTAAAAAATCTAAACTACATCATTAAGAAAAGTGAATTAAAAAATTCATTCTTTCTAAATTTCTTATAAAGCGTTTGTTCATTGAAGATTATACATATAACAATAAAAAAAAACAGTAATAATAAATGTAAATTTAAAATTTTACTTAAAAATTGGTGAACATAATTTCTTTTGATGATTAGAAACAAATGTGCTATGAATGAACATGACTAATTTTAATGTTACTTTATTTTTATATTAATTTAAAACAAACAAAGTAATTTTTTATTTAAAAATATATTAAAAAGCTATTTGCTAATAAATAATTTGTTTTAATTGTTAAAATTCTGATATTAAACTATATTTTAATTTGATAACTGTTTCATTTTTATGCTACTTAAAAGTACTATAGAAATATTTCTGTTGGTATTTTAATTTTCTATTCCTATTTTGAATTTCATATGATTATTTCAGAAATAATTTGTAAATTATATTTGTTACTATGAAAAAATTAGCATTTTTAATAGAATAATATTTAAAAAAAAAAATAAAATAAACTATATATAAAAGATATCAATTTTGTGCCCTCCTGTTTTAACTTGATTATATTAGTAAATTTATTTTTCTGAATAGAACTTTTTATATTTTGAATTGAGTTTTATAATAAATTGAAAATATACACAGATAAACTAATGTACTATTAATTAAGTGCTAAATAAATTTGCTTGTTTATTTTGAAAATTATTCTTTATTTAAAAAAACAACATATAACAAGAAATATGTTTTTATTCATTTTCATCATTAATATTAGTTACTTTTTTAAAGATTTGATTTAATTTTATATTTGTTTGTCTTTTTTTTATTTATTTTATTATTTTTTTTTTTTTTTTTTTTTTTTTTGTTTCATTTCTTATAATTTTTCTCTTTTTATGGAGACTCTTTATAATGGTATAAGAGTTAACAATTTTTTATAATCTTTCTGCGGTCTGCAAATTAAAAGTTAAGTAGTAATATATAACAGAATCATTACAATTTTCTTTTTTTTTTTTTTTTTTTTTTTTTTTGCATGCTTCTTGTGAAATTATTAATTTATTTTATACACCTTTGTAATAAATTGCAAGAATAAATAAATTTACTATATTGTTTCTTAATAAATTTGTTTGTTTTGTTAGAACATTTATCTTTATTTAAGGAAATGGCATATTGTAGGAATCAATTTTAACATTTTCATCATAATTATGTAAAGATTTTCAAATATTTTACTATCTGTTTTTTAAAGTATGTTATGAATTAAAAAATAAAATTAAAATTAATTGTATTTAAAATTAATTCAAGTTTCTTAAATATCTTTCATAGTTGTTATACATTACAAGAAATGTTCATTTAAAAAATATTGCTTCATATAATCTGCAATATTTAAATACAAGAAACTGGCACAAAATTATATGTAAATAATAAGTAATTTAATTAAAATTTTAAAAAGTTGTATGTATTTTATAGATTTATTTATGTACATCTTTTTAATTAATAATGAAATTGTTTACTAAAGACATGTCAATACAAAACAAATAGCAATCTAGTTGCTAGTAAACAAATACTTTTTTTGGCAAATGATTTTTTGGTGGTACATTAGCTTATTATTTGACTCAATCTACCATCTATGTCATGAAAATGAATATGAATATGTAAATAGTGATTATATCATTTAATGTTCCATTCTGAAATTGATATATCTTTTTATTCTCGAAAGCCTGTTAAGGGAATGTAATTTATAAAACAATCAAATTGTGAAAAAATATTTTCTAGTGTCATTATCTTAATTATTAAAAATGAAGGTGTGGATGAATTCTCACACTCCTGTAAATTGAAAAAAATATTTTATATATCTTAAAACTTAATATACATGAGTAATACAAATGATCTTGAATTTGAAATATTATTCAGGGGGGAATTAATCTTAATTAATCTTCTCTGGAAATTAATCTTAATGTTTATAGATCATTATAAAATAAAAAAATTAAAAACTATTCGTAATATAATTCGAATAAAACTGATGAAAGGATAAGGAGTTAAACGTATTAGGAAGCGGGATTAACAGAAATTAAACACTTAATTAAAATAAATTATTTTTTAGATTAGTCTAGGATCTTGTACTAGAAGAAATGTGTTTAGATGTAATTAAAAAAAACATTTTTATTTATCAGCGGAATCATCAACGAGAAAGAGCAACAAAGACACATATACGATCTTCTACGAATCACGAAAGTAAATTTCCATTTTATTTTTTATATTAAAAATATTCTATAATTTAGTTTAATATATAAATAATAGTACATTTTATTATATTTATTGCTAATTAATTCTAAAATTCCCATGATAATCTATTAAAGCTCAATCGATTTTCATTCATATAACATAAGTTTTCCTATAGTGATGTTTGAGTGATGTTTTTTTCCTATAGTGATCTATCTAACTACAAAATATAGTTATACATATGAGTGAAAATTGATTAAGTTTAAGCAGATTATCATGAGAATTTTAGAATTAATTAGCATTAAATATAGTTATGTTAAGAAATTAAACTACATTATAGAATATTTTTAATATAACAAATAAACTGGAAAGCTTACTTTCGTGATTCGTAGATCTGATATGTGTGTTCGTTGCATCATCGTTGATGAGTCAGCAGATTAGTAAAAAAAAAGTATTTTTATTTAAGATTAATTGCTCGCACATTTCACATTTTTTCTTTGCACAAGATCCTAGACTAATCTAAAAAATATTTTAATTTATTTAAATGAAGTCTATAGCGTTTAATTTCTGCTTTCCGTGTTTCACAGTTAATAACTCCTTATCTATTCATCAGTTGGCAGCCATGTTTGTTCATTAGAAATGCTTTCAACTGCTTTGAAATCGCATGCGCGGTGGTGCAATATAACAGATATGCATGCGCAATAGTACAATGTTTCCTATGAGCATGCGCGCTAGGGAGAAAAAGCTAACGGACGTCCAAAATACGGTATGCAAAAACTCTCTAATGTCTACAACAATTCCGGAAGCGGATTGAACCTCTGCGCTACTGCTCACCAGCCGCGCACGTTCACTGAGCCACTGAGTCAGGTACTTAACATGCCCTATGTAGCCACAAAAACTGTTTAATGCAGCTTCCCGAAGCTCCCTCCCTTCATAGACAATAAATATAAATCATCAAGCAGCTAAATATTCAATACCAATAATTGTTTTCAAATTAATTTTGAAATAAAATGGGTAATAACTAAGTTTATGCGATTTATTACTGCTTTTAGATTCAATGCGATAGTTTCTGTCTCGAATCTTCGCTTAATATGTTATAATACTTTATTATATATTAATATATTTTATTATAGATACTTCAGTCGACTCATGGCTTAGATAGCGTGATAGATTCAAATCCGTTGGTGGCGTTCATTGCAGTCACTGCCTTCATAAATAAAGTTTATTTTGTCACTCTACGGTCATCATGTGCACAACAGAGCTAAACAGACTGGGACCTACAGATCAAAGTGGATTTCGGACCACTCACAAACATCCATGCCATCGCCAGGATTAGAGCCTGTGATACTGAAGGCCAGAGCGCTAGCCACCAGGCCGCTTCATAAATGAGGCGATACAATAGTGGTAATAGCACGTTTAAAGAGTCTCGCATTGATATTTGGGCTGCCTAGGGGGCTGCCGTTTTTGTAGAAATTAGTTGCATACATAAATAGGAAATGTAACCCGCCAATGTTCAACGCTAAAAAACAAAACATAAATAAAAGTTATACAAAGATAGTACTTTTTTTTTCCCATGTTTTAAATGTGTCAATCTAATCAATATTTTTTCGTTTATCATTAGGAATTCTTTAGTAATTGGAGATAATTTTGAAAAACGCCCTGATTAAGGTTTAAAAATCTAAAAATAAGACTAAGAATCTAAAAATAACAGTTATTTATTGTTCATTGTGAATTGTTCTGTTCATTTGTTGAAAAAAATTCATTTTGCTTTGTTGATTTATGTAAGATGATTTAATTCTTTTATCTGCTATGAAATATGTGTCAACCCATCTGCGGTCCCTTTTGAAAACCACTTGAATTAGGCCTTTCACAACGTTGCACAAATATAAGGACCAGCAGAGTTTTTGAAAACGAATTCAATTAATCTCCTATCCTCACTGACCGCGAATCAACTCCGTATTAAATATCTAACACCGATAACTGTTTTCGAAATTTAAAGAGAAATAAACAATATCACGCGACTTATTTTTATTGCAGAAAGACTTAATGAAAGCATTTATTTCTTGAACCTTCATTTAATTCGTTATAATTTTTAATAAGCATCGTCAGCAGAGAACATTGAATGAACATTGAATGAAAAATTGAAGCGCTATGACTATTTGGATGCAGCACATGTATTATACATAATTTAAATTTTATCTACTATAATGAAGCTAATCTTCGTTTTGAATCATTTTTAAAAGGATTATTTTTCATGTTGAATCGCAGGTTAATATTCTTTCATAGTAGTTTTGCAATAATTTCCGAGAAAGAAAGTAAAAGACGTGACCTGGGTTTCTATTTTGAAGATGTTGGTATAGAAATTCAAGGGGCATGAAGATAAAAATGGCAGAGGGCAAACATCTTTGATGAGTAATATCCATAGTAGTGATATTATCGTATGCGCCGTTGTATTAGAAGCTTTTCCTTTTAAGAATCTTTTTTTTTTTTAAATAAGCATTATTGTGGGAAGTCATTGTATTGTAGAGTATTGAATTTTTTTTCCTAATGCAGCTGGCAAACACTTAGACAATTGTCTTTGATACCTTAAGGCAAGCGCTGCACAGACGTTACTCACTTAGCACTATCCAGGCGGTGCATGTAGCGTTTTGAAGGTAAGCCACGGAAGACGCGGAATAATACTTCAGCAACGCTCTACGATCCTGTTAAACCGAGACCTTCGGTTTAAAAATGGATTCCGAATCTCTACAAACATCCGTAGCACCACCGGGACTCGAACCCGAAACCTGTGGTACCGTTATGTTGTACCGCTGGTATGTTATTAAAAAAAATAACATTTGGAAATAACAAAAATTAAGCTTTGTTCAATTCATTCAACAAAGGTGAAATGTTTTTTTTATTGCAAATTTAAAGTAACTTATCTTCATAAGTTACTTTAAATTTACAATAAAAAAAAATTTCTTATATGAGTAGTTACACATCACATTTTAGAATAGCATTTTTTTTTAGCAATTCAAGGTAACTAATTTCACTAATATTATTATAAATTCATGTGTCCGACTCGGGGCTCAGTGACAACGTGCGCCGCTGGTAAGTATTAAAGCTGAGGCTCAATCCGCTGGCGACTTTATTGTAGACACTGTTTCAAAAACTAGAAGACTCGATGTCGTTCGTGATGTTCAACATCTTGCCTCGTGAGTCGGATTACTTGGTGGGAGTTTTCCGAGTTTGCTTCCACACGATATGCAAATGCGGGGTAGCTTCCTTAAAAATCCTCCCGAAAGGCACTGCCCTCCTTCTTCAGCCACATGGAGCAGAAGTGAGACTTCTACTTACGGGTGCTCCATCAAAACAGAAGCTGCCCCCCTCTCCCTCCTTTGGTATCATAGGCTTCAGGTTCGAATACTGGCAGTGGCATGGATGTTTGTGAGTGGTTCGGATTCCACTTTAAACTGCAGATCCCGGTCTGTTTAGTCGTCGTGTGCACAAGATGACCGTAGAGCGGCAAACCAAATCCGCCTTTCATGAGGGATACGACAACAACATATATGAGCATATGCTAAAAATTATTTTGTAGTAATATTTTCCAGGATATAAATGGAGTCATCTTTTAGAAAACACGATAAACTGGTATGTGAATTTTTGCGAGAAAATATAAATTTTATTAATTCATATACTTTGATGTATATGAGGCATTAAGTTTAAAAAATAACCACTGTTCGAGACACGGTATTTATAAAAATTTTTAATCAAATCTTAAGTAAAAAAACTTTATGTGTTTAAAACCGCCCTGTTCACAAGAAACATTCGGTACGTCAGAATGTGTCGCGATAGCGAGCCCGCTCCGTACAAACTTAAAAGTCAAATGTAAACTAGGGCAACAACTAGTACCACAACCAAAATCCATTCAATTTAGTAACTTCGATTCGTTCATTTAGTAACATTCGATTTTTTAAAACCAATAAAATTCAAAACAAAAGGGTAGATCTTCACCCCAGAAAAAAGATATAAAAACAAAGGAAAATAGGATGACGTCCAATAGACTCACCTGCAAAGCAGACGACTACGCTGCACCAACTCCAATTCAAAGAATTCGAGCGGGCAGAATAGACGTTAAGTGGGCCATCCTATTGTTAAATAAACGAAGAAAATATCTTCTGAAACAAAGAAGAACCAACTCAGGTAGCATTTTTTTTTTTTTTTTAACGGGGATATTTTCCTGTAAAATAAGAAGAAAAACAAACGGAACAGTCAAGATCTATTCATTTTCTATGTGTTCTATTGACTGTAAAAATCTCTTTTCGATAATGCCCCTCATTGAAGATTTAGCTTTATTTATTTTTAATGGTTCACCAAGTGAGAGAGACCTGTAATTTTTGGGGAAGCCTAATTTCCTTTCTTCATTCCATATGTTACAAACAAAAATAATATGGTGGACATCTATCGATTCACCACAAGGGCAGATGGCTGACTTTCCTAAAAATCTGTTTTGGTAACTCGCCTTTGCTCCATGTGAAGTTAGTAATTGATTTATATAAAAATCACCATGCAATCTATTTAGACTAACCTTAGGTAAAATTTGAAAAAGAGATCGCGCCTTCTTAGAAGAATTCCATGCCACTTGCCATTCTGCTTTCATATCTCGATTAATGATCTTTTTGATTTGAACCAGTGGGAATTTAATATTTATGTCAATATCACTTCTTTCAGTGGCCTGTTTTGCATAGAAGTCTACTGTTTCATTTCCAACATGGCCTTTTATCCATTCAAATGTCATTTTGTTTTTATGTGGTGTGATTTTATTTTTTAGAGATGAGATTTAGTAATTATTGTTATCAAGGTTTGACAGAGCCTCCAAGACAAATTGTGAATCCGTGACGACGGTTACTTTATCCAAGTTATTCTGAAGGATATAATCCACAGAGCTGCTGATTGCCAGCAACTCTGTGGTAAAGACAGTTGCATGATTGCTTATTCTTTGGGAATTGCTGTGAATCTCTGTACCATTTTTATAATGTACATAGGCAAAGCCTGCTTTACCATCTTTTTAGACCCATCTGTATAAATTATATTAGTATAGTTATTTGTAAAGCTGTTCCAGATAAAATGAAATATCTCCCAAGGCGGGTTATTCAAACACTTTTTCTCTAGATCATCAACAGCAAAGATAGAAAGATCCTTGTTCAAATTTTTAAGACCATAAATCCTAATAAGGTTTTTCAATTTAATGTCAATTGGGGGATGCCAGCGAGGATCTGAAGTGCGTCCGTGGATACTGTCTTGTAGTCTTTGGTAATATTGAGAAGGGCTATTCTTTGAAGTTGTCTGAGTTTTAAGTCTTGTGTCACTGTACCTTTGTACCAAATCTCAAATCCATATGCGAGGATCTTTTCAGTTACTTTAACATAGATATCTTTTTTGATTCGAGGAGTAAGGCCCCAAGTGACCCTACCTAGTCTATTTAATTTATGTTGTATATTATTGATTTTGTCTTTAATGTAGTTTAAGTGGGGACTCCATGTTAGTTTATTATCTAATATTATCCCAATATATTTAAATTCTTTTTTATATGATATCTTGCAGTTATCTATTTTTATGGTTGGAATATGTGTAAATATGGTTTTAGAGACTATTGTAAAATTGCTTTTATCATAATTTATGCTAAGATCATTCAATTTGGTCCAATTTATTATATCTCCTAGAGGTCGTAAACTTTTGTTTCTAAACAGATAAAACTTTATCCTTCAGCAAGATCACGAGGTCATCAGTAAAAGCTTGAATTATTGTACCTTCACCGAATTTAATTTTTAGCAAATCATTTATGAAGATGTTCCACTGAAGGGGTCCTAAACAGGATCCCTGAGGAACACCCACATTATAATGTAAATTAGTATCACCATTTTTAATAACTCTATCATTCAAAAAATCCAAAAGAATATTTATGAGATAGGAGAGGAGGGGAAGATGAACTATCTTCCGTTTTAGAAGGCACCAGTTGACGGAGTTAAAAGCATTTTTAAAATCTGTTGATATGATACATACCATGTTTCCTTCCGAAAACGCTTGCTCTACATAGTTTTTGATATTTTGGAATGCTGAAATTGTGGATTTATATTTTCTGAAGCCATATTGATCATTACTAAAAAAGTTTGCAATTTCTAAATAATAAGAAATACGTTTAGTAATCTTTGTTAGGTGTGGGAATGAGAGTAACAATTGCAATTTTCCATTCTTTAGGAAAAATTGCATTTAATAAGAGAAAGTCAAATAACCTAACGAACCAAGTTTTGTTTGCAAAATACATTTCGTTCACTATTTCATTAGGTATACGGTCAGTTCCTGGAGATTTTTTGGGCTTTAATCCGAGCAAGGCGCTCTCAAGCTCTGGTTGTTTTAGTTTAGTGGAATCATCAGGTATTAATGGAACTGGAGAAACTTCTTCACGATAGTTCCTTAATGTGAAATGATATTCCAGAATAGTCTGAATTGTGTCTTTTATATTGGTGCCTACAGAATTAATGTCATTGAGGATTGGCTTATATATTTTACTGTTAATGATCTTATTTGTAATAATTCTAAAATTCCTTCCAAAGATATTATTGTTAACTAGACTACTTATGAAATTTTTAAAACATTCCCTTTTGTGGAATAGAATGGATCTTTTGTAGTTTCCCCGTAAAACTTTGAATTTAAGTTTTTTTAGTTTCTCTAATATTAGGATCCGATTCTTTTTGGCACAAGCGCCTGGAAGCCCTTACCCTGGACCTAAGGGTTCTAAGGCCAGGCGTCCAACAAATAACGTTGTTATTCTTTTTTGGTTTACCATTATTTAAATTTTTCATAATATTGTAGATGGATTTCTGGGTTTCCTTAATATAAATGTTCAAATCCTCAACATCACCAAAGTATTATGATATTTATTAAGGTATTGCAGGATATTAATTTTGAGCTTCACTCCCTTCATTAACTGTTTTCCATTCAATAGTGATCATATTATGATCACTATTGCTAATTTCGTCTAATACCAGAATATTGAGGTCTTCCAAGATGTTTTTTGTAAGTATTAAATCAATCCAGCTCTCCCCTCTCATGGAGCAAAAAAGTGGGAGGAGAGGCTGGATCATTTTGAATATAAAAATCGTTCAGAGTACAAAACTCCAGAATAGCTTGGCCTCTGGTATTAAGGTCTCGTCTGCCCCACACTCTAGACTTTGCGTTTATATCGCCACATGTTATAATTTGTGCGGATTGATACCTGTAAACAAACTGTTGAATTACTGTTAAATTAATTTCTATATTCTCGCTAAGCGAGCAATATACGGAAAGCGAACTACCTCTAATAAACAATTCCAAAATAACTAAAGATGAGTGAATATGAATAATGAGAGATTTGTGAGACTAATGGATCACAATTGCTGCTTTAGGATTTATTTCATGAGCATGAATCTTATAGGAAGTGGGGATATTAATAATACTGTTTTTATATGAGTAGGGTTCATTTAAAGAGTAAAAATAGTAGTTCTGATTAATAATAGTTTGATGGAGTTGAGTCATTGCTGCTATTGAATTTTCTAAGTTAATATGAGAGCCTTTTATAGTATTATGTTCGTGATTATTATCCATAGTTAATTTTACTGGATAGATTTTTCAATTCTTTATCATACAGTTTACAATTCTAATCGATGCAATTGTGAGTAGTATCAAAATTGGTTTTAAACTTATTATTGTGAGTTAAGCAGTTGATACATTTTTTCTCATTTTTAAAGTTGTATCTTTGCTTGTGCACAATTTGTGCATGTTTCTTCAGCATCCCTACAATATTTTGCTACGTGGCCAAATCGGCCACATTTGTAGCATTGAGTTGGTTTAATAAATTCTTTAACTGAAATTATCTCAACCTATATTAATCTTTTTTCTTTCCATTATTCTTTTAAAGGTTTTAGGTCCCAACTCCTAAACTATATTTCTGCCACTCCTTCCTGGGTAAGATGTCCCAATTCTTAGAAGCTCTTGTTCATTATCTTCCACGTAGTTTTTCCAACAATCTCCAAAAATTCCTCATTTGATGTGTCGCTTGAAATATTATATCCTGTAATAGCTGGGGTTTTTAGTTTGGGTTTATTAAAATTGAATTTTGCATTGATGTTTTTATTTTTTGATAGTTCCCCCATTAGGACATCAAGGTCTTCTGAATTATTTGTTTCAATATAGATACCCCCTTTGGAGATGTTTTTTACTTTTTTTATACCCACTTTTATTTGGTCTAGATTAATGTTTTTTTTTGTAGTTCTTTTTTTGTCAAACCTGAAGTTTTTCCCTCGTCAATTGGTTTCATTATTTGAGCTTGTGGTATTTTCTGTTTTATGTTTATGTCACCTCCCTTACTAGTCTCTCCTTTCTGTCTATCGGTCATGATTTTGGTCACTTGAGCATAAGTTTGTCTCATTTCTATTATTTTTTCCAATTATCTTTTTGCTCCTATAAGAGTGAATATGTCATTACTGTGATTCTGAATTATGTGTAGTAAACCTGTGATAAGGTCCCGCATTTGGGTCTTTTCTTCTCCCTTAAGTCTTTCTTGAAATGTGAATTGTATTAAAGTGGTGTATGTTTTAATGGCTTCTTGTATATGTGCTTCTTCTGCTCCGTCATCCATCTCATATTGCTCTTCCAATGTGGGCATTACATTCAACATGGTCAGGTACTAGTTTTACCCTCCTGATGTTTTTACTTGCCTTTTCAGCCGTATATCGGATATACAGTGGGCCACAAAATTGAGTATACACCTCAGGAACTTAGAGACTTTTTACAATTACAAATTAAATATTGCTTTAAGATGACTGAATTTTTTACCTTATATACTTTAGTCTATGCTTTACCGTACTATACTTATAAAATTGCTACGTTTATTTATTTTTTGCGAAAAAAATAAAAGATCTGAGACGAGAGGAAAAACAACACCACAAAAATAAGTATTCACCTTTATTAATTCCCTTTTAACGTACTAATTATAATGTTTTGCATAACCTTTTGCTTGAATTACAGCTTGTAATCTTCTGGACATAGATTCAACTAGTGTTTTAGTGGTCTCAACAGAAATTTTAGCCCATTCTTCTCTCAGAACCTTCTTGGAAACTTCCTTGCTTGTGATTTCGTGCTCATGTACAGCTTTCTCTAACTATGACCACAAATTTTCGATGACGTTTAGGTCTGGAGACTGGACTGGAGTGTGTAATTGCTTCTTGCAATGGTACAGCAAGTATAACTGGATCTTCTGTTTGTGGTCGTTGAGCTAACTGCAATCTTCGCTGTATGTTTGTGGTCGTTGTCCTGCTGGAATATGAAGCTTGACCCAAGCCCCAACTTACTGGCACTTCTTGTCAAGTTATCATTTAAAATCCCCAAATATACATGTTTGTCCATAATACCATCAATAAAAGCAAGCTGTCCAACTCCTCCAACCGACATACAACCCCAAACGAGGACAGATCCACCTCCGAACTTGACTGTCTTAATGGTGTTTTTAGGTGCCAGTGCTTTCCCAGCTTCTCTCCACATTTTAAATCATCCATCGCTTCCGTAAAGATTCAACTTACTTTCATCAGAAAATATTACAGTGTTCCAGAAAGAAATAGGCTTTAAACGATGTTCTTTGGCGAAAATTACTTTCTTTTGTCTATTCGCATACTTGATGAGTGGCTTTCGTATTGGTGTACGGCCATGAAACCCATATTGGTGAAGGGTACGTCGAATTGTTTCAACTGAGATCTTTTTCCCGATTGTAGAGGACATCGATAAAGCTAGTTTAGAGGCACTCACCCTCGGATCTTTCTTTACTGAGTGAATGATCTTCCTCTTCGGTGTATTACTCAGTATTTCTTTACATCCTCTTCCAGGAATATTGGCCACAGATCCAGTTTTTTTATATTTCTGTATTATTTTTTGGACACAACCATGAGTTACACCAATCAACGAAGCGATTTCTCGAAGAGATTTGCCCTCTTTTGACCATTTTACAACCATTAAATGCTCAGATTCAGTAGTTTCCCTACGAGAACTCATTTTACGATTTTTAATGAGAAAAAATACTATTTAAAAGCATTGAAGTGTAATAGCACGTGTTATAAGCAGCAGCTACTCCTGAAACTCTTTAAAGAAAATTTGAAACTAAAAAAAGTGGTGGCATAATTTACAAATATAAGAAGTGTATACTCAATTTTGTGGCATGGTTTTCTATCTTTTCTTCGAATTGCTTAACTTTTTTCGTAATAAATAAGTTAATTATAGAATTGTGTTACTATAGGATGGTAAGCAGAAGTTAAAGTATCTAGGATAAAAATATTTATCTATTTAAATCAATATTTAATTTGAAATTGGAAGAAGTCTAAAAGTTTTAGAACCTCGGAACCAGCCGGAACCTCGCGGCGGTAAGGCAACCAAAGATTTCAACAAAAATATACTTTAATTTTGAATAAGAACTCTAAATAAACGCAATTGACAGGTGATAGACTCTAGGCCATTGTCACCTGTCAATCAAAATTTAGAAAAAAACAATTAAATTCGAAAAAAACTTTGGCCTCCGGCCCTCAATAAAGTAAAAAAAAAAATCGATCAATTCTTTACAATAAATCACTAAAAAATTATTCATGGAATCCAAAAAAGAAAAGAAAATAATGCATTTTTACTGTACCATTAACACCTATGCTTTGAGAAATCTTTTAAATTTCGTATTTAAAATGCATACGCTAATAAAAATACTGGTTCAAAAATTATTATTTAGGACCACTTGCAAAATTAAAGTCTGGGGATCTAGTTCTTCTACACACCTCCTTAAGTGGTCATTAGCGGATTTGGTTTGGCTTCATTTGTCGGTCTACGGTCATTTTTTGCACATTCCTAATTAGACTGGGACCTACACATGTGGATTCCGAACCACTCACAAACATCCATGCCCCCGCTAGGATTCGAACCTGAAGCCTGTAGAACAACGATCAGAGCGCTAGAAAATTGGCCATCAGGCTGAGATCATTAGGGGACTAAATATTTTCCCCGCATATCAGTCTCATAAACTTCCAATCATATTTTTTTTATATATATATTTTAATCGAAATATTCCTTCCCCATGCATTCCTATAAAACGACAGTCTTCTTTCAATCTTACTAATAAATTTTTTGTATGATCATCGACATTAATGTTTATTAAGCTTAAAATAAAAATAAAAAATTGCAGGAGGGCTTCACTCATTAAAGGCAAGTATTCCACTAAAACATTGGTGCCTGCGAACAGGCCTGAGCATGTACGTTCAATTCCCACGGATTAACTCACCAAAAAAAATGGCTTCTATCTGCTTATCTGGCGTAACTAAATAATCAGCAGTGTGCGATTCTACAGCCAATCAAATAAACGCCAAATATGCACGATCAAGATATTATTGCAGTCACAATATATTTGTAGTTGCAACTGTTGACGCTCGGGTATATCTGATTGACACAGGATAACTACCAAAAAAGAGGTTTGATTTGGTTTGTCGCTCTATGGTCATTTTGTGCACGCGCTATGCTAATTTGAGCGAGACCTACACTTGAACGTGGATTCCGAACCCCTAACAAGCATCCATGCCAGCGCCAGGATACGAACCTGAAGCCATCGAAAAAGAGGAGTTAAGTACTTAAAATATTGTTACAGAGGAAGATTTGCTGAAGGTATTATCATCATTACTGGAATCTCTTATAAAATTAAATTTAAAATAATGAAATATTAAAATTAATGCTCACTATTATCAAAAATATGTTATATAATTATACTTATTTTAATACCCATTACTTTACCTAAACCATCTTCACTATGTTGTCATCAGGGTACGGTTACCAAACATACCTCTAAAACTACTGCTCTATATTTCGAAAAAAATGAGAAATCAAATCGGGATTGAAATTATTTCATTTAAATGCATCCAATCCAAATCTCTTTAGTTTTCTGCTTTGGATTATTGTGCATTTGAACTTTTGAAACCAACTCTGCACAAGGGTCATCCCAAAACATTGGATGAACTCTGTGGGCCAATTGGCTAGCACTCTGTCGTTTGATACCACAGGCTTCAGGTTTGAATCCTGGTGGTGGCATGGATGTTTGCACGTGGTTCGGAATTCACGCTAAACTGTAGGTCCCGGTAAAATTAGCCTAAAGAGTACCAAAAATGACCTGTAGAGCGACAAACCGAACCTGGAAGATTGTGGGGAAAGAGTGAAACATAATCAACCTTCATAGTTAACGAAAAGTTCTTTTATCTTGGAAATGAAAATGTAATGCAATTTTTTAACAAAATTTCTATCAGACAACAAAAGACAAGATTTCTAACAAAATTTCTAAATTTCTATTCTTTATTTTCATAATAGAAAATAAAATTATATAATGTGTGTGACTTTTAAATTATTAAAATGTAAGATTTAACAAAAATAGACAAAGCCAACCAGCTCCTATCAAGTGCGAATTTAAAAAATGAGCTTTTAAAGAACAAAATTATAAAGCTGAACTAAATCATTATATTTTAAATAAATTTGTATTTAATTTTGACTTTATTGCATACTTAATTCTTATTATTTGATGAGTGGATATATATAACTTGCTCTAGAGTAGGAAACCTCAAAAATTTATATAACTGACCGTGAGAAAAGCATAATTTTTTTTAAAAAATGTTTGTGTCACAATATGACAACATTTGTCCTTGTGCCTTATTTATTGTGATACTAAGTGCTAATCTTACCGGAAATTGCAGTCATTTGAATTGAAAAGGCACTTGGGGTAGATACGAGAGGAATCCCTGGAATAAATATTGCTTTCCCTTTATCTTGTCTTGACATTACGTTTACCTCAATTATATTACTTGATAAGTGTTGCACGGTCATTCTTACTCCGTTATATAATCTTGGCGAATGTAAATTCCTCAACAAAATAATTAGTGAACATATTTGTAATGTTAAACAATTTAAAGGCATTCTTGGCACTTACATCGAATTCAAAAATTCGGTAGGAAAATTAACACTTAATCATTGAATAGATCACTAAAACAATCATTGAATCGATTAATTTATATATTCTTTCCTCGCCAGGAAGCGGCCTGGTAGCCAATTGGCTACCTGTCTGGCCTTTGTGCTTCAAGTTCGAATCCTGGCGGTGGCATGGATGTTTGTTCGTGGTTTGGAATTCACGTTAAACTATAAATCTTAGTCTAATTAGCCCAAAGTGTGCAGAAAATGGTCGTAGAGCGACGAAAAAAACCTCGCCAAAAGTTTTGTATTGAATTTTTATATTAATGTCGTCAAATTATTTCATTTCTTATTGTTAAAAGTGTTCTTTCAAATAATCAATTTGAATTTGTATAATTTTCAACAGTATTCAGATACACTTTATTTATTAATTTATCTGAACTGTTAACGATTTTACGTAAATCATTAGAATATTTAGCCAGTTATTTCTATTTAACCAGTTACATAAGCAATTGGGTGAGTGCCTCCCCCAATTTGTAAGAGTGTTTTGATAAAATTGGAACAAAATTTCATCATCGGAAAGCTGAACTCCCATATTTGTTCTTAATTGTACTTTTTTCACTCAAAGCGAGAGAAATGATTTGCTTTTGATAGAACTGGCAGTGTTTGCAGAAAGTATAACTAATCACTTCCCATTAATTCTGAATTACCTTGGACATCTTGTAGTGTTATTCCTAATGTTTCGAATTACTTTTTAAGCGACATTGTAAATTCATCCTCAATTGTCGCATTAAATATTTTTTTCGTTGTTCATCTGTTAAGTTTTCTGTCAATCTATTAATAAGCTTCCGTTGCGAAGCTTCTAGTTCTTCGTTTGTTTCATTTCTTTGTCATTTCTGGCGCTCTACGGCCATTTTCTGCACGCGCGAGGCTAATTGTACCGGGATCTACAGTTTAACGGGAAGTCCGAACCACTAACAAACATTCATGCCACCGCCGGTGTCACTCGCTCTCCCGCTTCTGATGCAGCTGGCAATATGAGATAATTAATCTTTATGCCATAAGAAAAGGCTGCACTGCTATAACTCATTTAGCACTACCCAGGGAGCATGTATAGCCTGAAAATATGCTACAGACACAATCCCATGTTTACCATTCTGTGATCAGACTATATCATGTGCATTACTACACAAAAATAAACTAATTTTGGAATTGATTATCAATTTCCTAAATATGATAAAAAATGGCGTCCACTGGCAAGATCTCTTCCTCTTTTAAGTTCCGACAGCCTGTTAAATGTTTTTAGCACACTGAAAGGATGATAGCTGTCAATTACGAATAAAAACAGAATAGAAAATTAAAAAATAAAAAGACAACGCTCTAATTTTTAATAACATTTTTGGCCAATTAAATGCAAAACTTATAAATAAATTATTTCATTTTATTTTAAAAATAAATGTACAAAATATTTAAAAACTTTATAATAAATTACATTATAAAATACAAAATTATAAATTATTTAATTTACTAAAAATAAATTTATAGATCGTTATGGAAACCATGCCAAATGTTTGCCCTTCCCTTTGTTTGTTCGTTAAATGTAAGCTTTGTTTGATTACAACCTATGCAGTTCCAAACAGAAACCTTCTCCATGGACGAGGAACGGAGGACTACCATACCATATATACCCCCATGGCGTTGCAGGGACGAGTTACGGACACAGCGACAAACTATATTTTGCTTATATATATATATATATATATATATATATATATATATATATATATAAAAAGTAAGACCAATTTTCAATTTAAAATTCCTGGGACCTATGGAATTTCAACTTTTTTTTTTTTTTTTAGGTTGCTAACACTGTCCTTGACATCCGTGTGAAATTTCACGTCAAAATATTCATGAGTGTTGGTGTTACGCTTGGCTTTGTGAGACGCTAAAACTGATTCCGGTGATTTTTGTAACCTCTTTATTAATTGAGCAAGGAACTTGCATTAAATTTTGCTTCCGGAAACGTATAGAATGTTGCAGAAAGCATTCGGAGAGCATTCCTATACCAGAAAAAAATGTTTAGTAGTGGTATAAACAGTTCGAAGAAAGCAGAGAAGCTCACGTCCAAAAAATTAAAAGATTTGGTGCTTGTAAACCGTCGATCTACAATTAGAGACCTTGCTGATGAGGTTGAAATTTCAAAAGGTTCGATCAATTCCATTTTGGGCCTGAAACGCGTCAAATCTCGATGGGTACCGAAAAAACTGAATGCGCTAGCTCACACTGCATTGATGCTTCGTGACTTTTTCGCCAAAAATGAAAGCCATATCGTTCCAATAATAATTTCTTCACCCATGGAAAAGAACGACTCGTATCTTAGTTATCTGCCGTAACTAAATAATCACCAGTGATTTCACGATGATTTCACATTCATGATGATTTCATTATTAGCATAATTCATGGACCAGGAACGCACAGACCTCCTCCTCCCCATATGTTAGCGGTCCGCCACACCATATGTCGTTACTTTAATAAAAGGCATACATTAAGTTCCTTTATTAAAAAATCAGTTTTTCATGAAGGAAAAACGCACAGAACACAATCTGGATCTAGTTTAATAATAAAAAAAAGAACATTAAAGTTATGATCTACTATAAAAATAACGTACTTTATTATTCTCACGTAAAATCAACGCTGTTGGTTTTTAATACATCATCCATCGGTTAGTTGTATTTACATATTTATGACGCATTTTATAGAATAGTCAAAAACATGTTCTACTATAAATTTTTGCTTAAGAACGCACCATGATCGACTCGTGGTACTGTAGTAACAAGAGCAGTTAGCGTACAGGTGGGCCTAAGTTGGAATCTCTCAAGCGACCATGGCAGACACTGGTTCCAGAAAGGAGAAGACTCAATGGAGATGGCGAAAATGTGTGTAAAGCGTTTCGCATTGACAGCCAGGTTGTCCTGTGGGTTTGGTGTGTCGCTCTACGGTCATTTTGTGCAGACTTCGAACTCATTAGACTGTGACCTACATGTTGATTCCAAACCATTAACAAACATCCATGCCACCGCCAAGATTCGAATCTGAAGCTTGTGGTCTGAAAGGCCAATTGGCCCTCAGGCCGCTGTCCGGTGGGAGTTTTAAGAGTCTCCTTCTATAAGACACGCAAATTCAAGTCAAGTGCCTTCTCCTTATCACCCGTAAATAGTTCCAAGCATCAGGCGCGTTCCCGGAATTCTTCTTCTGTGTGAAGAACAGGGCTAACAAAATAAAATTTGTCAGCCGTATTTGAGAAGTTAATTGGTCGATGATATTTAGTGGCACAAGGGTCAATTTTAGCCAAGTTGCGCCAAACAATAGAGAGTTTTTGCATACCGTACTTTAAAAATGCGGTATTTTTTTTCTCCCTAGCAAGCATGCTCATAGGAAACATTATTACAGATCCGCGTGCCCAATTTCCTATGAACATGCGTGCTAGAGAGAAAAAAATGCCGTATTTTTAAAGTACGGTATGCAAAAACTCTCTAATATTTAATATGATCCCCTTTTAAGGTTAAGAGCGATTAGAACTCTAGTCTAATAAAAGAAATTAAGGAATGTATTTCAAAAAGGTACTCATTTAAAATAACTTGATCAAAGTTGTATTGGAAAAGTCACAAGTTTAAAATAGTACTTTTTTTAAAACAAATTCAATTAAAAACATCAATTTGAAATATTTTTTTTTCCGTCATATTCAATAAGATCACCATTATTAGAGATACATTTAGTTGAAATGAATTCCGATGGCTTAGATGGAATAGAAGATGGGTTTGGTTTGTAGCTCTATGGTCATCTTGTGCACACCAGGGCTAAACAGGCTGGGACCTACAGTTTAAAATGGATTCTGAACCACTAACAAACATCCCTGACACCGCCAGGATTCGAACATGAAGCCTGGGATACCAAAGGCCTGAGTGCCAGCCACTTGGCCCCCAGGCCACAAAGACGGGTTTGGTAAATCTTTTTTAAGTAATGTTTACTTGGAATTATGCTTCATATTATCAGTCACCGGTTTGTTTTGACCGATAAAATGATCTTTTGACTTTTGTTTATTTGTGCCAAATTGTTTGTTTTTTTGCTAATAAATCGAATTGCATAGAGTGTTTGGACTTCGCGATCGATTGGGTTTTACGAGAACTGACCAGTGTCGAGTCGGGCAAGATTGTAGTAGATGGAATTGATATCTAGTGGACTGGAAGAAACAGAGTTGGAAGATTTTGATTGTGGCTGCAGTTTTGTAAATGGAGGGCAAATTATTCCTGTGATATTGCTATCAGACATAACATAGCAGGAACACGTTGACTCCACTATTAGACGCAGCGTAATGGCTAAGTGGCTGGCGCTCTGGCCTTTGTACCATAAGCTTTAGGTTCGAATCCTGGCGGTGGCATGGATGTTTGTCAGTGGTTCGGAATACTGAGGTAATATGTATACATATATATATCAGCATACGACAAAATAAACAAGGATGCTATCTTTTTAGGTTTAAAATAAGCTATGCGTTCTTTTTATTTAACCAGAAATAAAAGTAACGCGTAGCTCTTTTTTGTTGCTTGAGCTGCTTTTTCTTATTTTAGCTTTGTTATTTTAGCTGCTACTGAGAGCAGTTTTCACTTTCGGAGTGTTAGCATTTGACGCATTTCAGAATAACCAACAGAGTCAGAATAACTAGAACAGATTGTTTTTCCGTGTAAATCATTTCTTTTAATGACCATAGCGTTGGCAATTGAAGCATCTGAGTTGGTTTGGAATATAATACCTTAAACGGCAGTAGATATGTCAAACTTTAAGTTTTTTGGAAGAACAATACCAAAACATTTCAAAAGTGCATAATTGTGGATACAGTTTTAGAGTTTTTTTAATTGTAATTCGACGAATAAGAAAAACGCCTTAGTTGCTTAAACGTTTTTAAATTTCAGATTCAGATATTAAAGTCTCGGATATTATGCCAACACAAAAAATTCAATGACTTAAGTAGTTGGACCTTGACAGTATAACCAAACAATTTTGTTATCTGTAAAAAAAGCTTTGCTTCGGCAGATTCTAAAAATTTTTCAATAAATAGGTCACTAGAGTCTAGACTTTTTAAATAATGAAATCGAATAGAGTTATTTGTTTCCTGAGGACATCAAGAAAAGGCTAAACGAGGACAAAAATTTACGTTTTTTCTGATTTCCATTGTTTAATATTAATGCAATAAGCAACTTCTAGAAAAATACCGAATTTTGGTGAATCAATGCCTCTCACTGGGACACGAAGTTTGAGATAGAAGCTATAAAATGTAAAAATAATATTAGGATCCCAGATCGCCCAAAGAGAAAGCAAAAGTTACAAGAGAAAGCAAATCCTTGATTTAGTATTGAGTAGGACCTATACCATCAGAGCCAATCCATGGAACAACCTCCACTGTTATCTAGAAGTGACCCATCGTTTGAATCCCAAGCAACTCCAGACCGAAGGTGCTGTAAATGCCACCAGATCGATACATCCGGAAACGGAAGTGTACCGCCCGCCTACTAGAAGAAGAGGCAAAAGAGATGAATTGAGATCACAAAATCCGTAACTCGGCCTGGGCTCAATCGCCAGATCTCTTTCCATGGAACATTATTCACCACGCACAGCGAACACGTGGGTCGGAGAAATGATTATGTCAGTGACTTAAACAGGAACAAACCAATGAAAAATACAAAATTTTAATCAAATCAAACATTACAAAAGTGATGTCAAGAAATAAACAACGTAACGAACATGTTTGATTCTAAGAAAAAAAGCAATGATAAAAACCATGCAAAACCGCATGAGAGTATTGAGTCTTATCAATCTTTGATAACACTGAAACCTATAGTGAAGTCAATGAAAAGAAAATTGAATATAAAAGATTGAAGGTAAAGTTCAGTGGGTCGCACTAGGATTGTGACACCTGTACGCATCTAAAGAAGATGCGCCTCTGAAGGGAGCCGTTTGATAATAATAAAAAATAAAATTTATTGAACAACAAATGAATAATAATCCGATCATTAAAATCGAAGTATTTTGTTTCGAAATAATCTTTTTTTTCCGCTATTAATCTCTAGAAACATAAAATCTTGAATTAATCTCAATGAAAAGTTTCGAATAAGATTCGAACCACACATCTTTAAAAATATTTACGGTACTTCAAAGTAAAATTTAAAACTGCTTATCGTTATTTAAGGATGCATGCTAGTAATGAAATACACAAACCATACATGGTACGGTTTTGTAACGTATAGAATATTAAAAATTACAACAAGAATTAGAAGTAAATAATTTCCAGTAGAAAATAGAAAATGATTAGGAATAGCGATTATTATAAATTAGATTTAATTAATAATTAAAAAACAAGCAATTAAATACCAATGCAGAGATTTAACTAACATGCAATATGAAGACGAATATATCACAATATACTGATGGAAATTTCATTATGCAACAGCAAAACATTTCAAACACTCAAACAAAAATCACCTCGTACAACAAAATCGAAGTAAGAAATGACTATATGTAAAAAAAACTGAAATCTGCTAAGCAAATTTCAACTTATCACGTGTGAACATTCGAGAACGGATGAATAAACTCAGGAATAGGCCAGTTTAATAAACGCACGAGATATGGATTGGGATACTACAAGAATGGTCAAATTCAATAGCCACATGAATATAGCAATGTTAAATAGATCTAGAACTTCATGAACAAGGAATTGTTCAAGAATCTCTAAAAGAACATACAAAAGTAAGATAAATGTCGTCGGAAATGAACAATGAAGTATTCCAAATTCTACAAGAAACGTTATCTCATTCAATAGTTAAAAGAATATATCAAAGTTTGAGGATTCTAGGCATAAATGAAGAATGAAGTATACCAAATACAATAAGAAGCATTATACAGCTCAATGGGCAAGGGAAAATGCGAAAACGGTTAAATATGAAATTTCAAAAAGAAGGAATTGATCAACGCACTACGAGGACTTATTAGCCATTGGAAATACAAATGTCTAAAATCCCAACCCAAAACATGAAAAACGATTCAAAACCCCTACTACAAAACACTTCAAGCAAAATTCTCCAGAAAACTCCCGAGGATTAACGGTATTCATAAATCCTTTCAAGATTCAAGGGGCCCGAACTACCATTTTTCCGCCAAAATTTGCAAATTTGGAATGAAGCTTAATTTGCCTACTGCATTTTTTTGGATTGCGCCACGAACCAGGAAAACATCATGTTCACACATGTTAAAAAAAAAATGCCCTGCCGGACAGGACGTCATAAAAACAATCCCATAAATAACAGATCAAGTTGAATTAATAATCGTCATTGGCCAATTCAGGCCAAAACAATCCGCGACAACTTACATTATGGTAGGCAAACCGCTTACACTATGATAGAATCCTCTAGGAGGAGAGGGGGAACTCCTGCCTGCCATGGATGCGCACCTACGTGCCATTTATTAATAAAACATGAGCTTCAAAGATGTTAAAATAATAATAAATAGATCAAATAACCCATCATGGTCATGTCAGGTAATGTGTTAAATATACGCCTGCATTTTAGACAAACTTTCTCGTAAAACTTTAAAATGCAATAAATAAATTATTTGTCAAATTTATTCAGTACTCGATTACTATAAAAATAGGACCAAATACCAAAACACTTCTTAAATCAATATATTGCCAAAAATCAAATTCTTCATTTACTTCTTAAATATATTGTTTAAATAAAAATAAATTTATAGTAAATTTTAAAACCTTTATTCTTGCGACTTCTGTGTGCGCCAGACCTATCGTCAAATTGCATTGAATGATAATAGGACTATTGGTCTTTACAAGGATGTCCAAAATAAATAACACGGTTTGGTTTGACGTTCTACGGTCATTTTGTGCACATTTTGGGCTAATTAGACGACCTACAGTTTAGCGTAAGATCACACGGAAAAGGCAATCAGATTAAAAGGAAAATCTCGCATGATCTTTAAGAAGCAAGATAGGAAAAAATCATCGTGATATATTAAGAGAAACAACGACAATGTAAATTTTCATATTAATATGTCGTATGTCTGATTCGTGGCTCAGTAGTAACTTATACTATGGATTAAATTCGAGTCCACTGCAATCACTCGATGACAGTTGTAACAACGTGAGTTAAACACCTCGCATCGACAGCCAATCAATTTGGTGAAAGTTTCCCGGTTTGGTTTGGTTTATTGCTCTACGGTCATTACCTTTAGGCCAATTAGAGTGGGACCTACAGTTTGACACTAAAAAGCCTCCATGCCACCGTCAGGATTCGAACTTGAATTTCTTTAACAGAATATTATTAAATTGTACCTAGACCAGTCTTTGGTGATTTGTAATGCGATATTTACAATTCGCTATTAATATTTGCGAAATGGGGTAAATGAAAACAATATTTACCATCTGAATATACTGCACTGGTTTCTGGAGGGTTAAAAAATGTCACATACATACGCAAAAAATAAGCAACCATCCGCTTGCAATATAAATGGCGTAAACTGTCATGGGTGTAATAAATATGGAACATACAGTGAAATTGTAGAAGCTTATTGTAAGGCTTGTCTCTCTACTGTCATTTTCTGCACATTTTAGGCTAATTAGACCCGAACCCACAGTTTAACGTGGATTCCGAACTACTCGCAAACATCCATGTCACCGCCAGGATTCAAACCTGAAACCTGGGGGTATCAACGGTCACATTGCTAGCCAATTGGCCATCAGGCCGCGAATGTTTCCCGGATTTCCTTCCATGGGATATGCCAGTACTAGGCAGTTACCCTTAGCAGTCTCCCCATTACACAAAGGTGAGTTGTTGGCATGACGACCCAGTGAAGCATGACGACCTCTAGAATATCATAAAAAAATTTGTTTAAAAAATAATTAATACTCTAGAACAGAGATGGCCAACCCGAATGATCTTGCGGGCCACTTTGGAAAGGCATCCTAACTCCGCGGGACGCATATAAAATTATATATCCCCCTATTAGATTGAGACCCACTATAGACATTTTTTGGAGTGAACATTTGAAACATAATGAGTTAGTATTTTTGGGTTTATTATTCTTACATGCAAGCATAGATAATATAGTAATAATGATACTAAAAGCGCATTCTAAAGAAATACGTAACACTAAAAATGAAATATAAAAAAATACATAAATATAAACGAAATAAAAAATAAATCATTGAAAAATATTTATTTTACTAGTGCGATATTTGTTTCTCCACCTAGCTGTTGAAAATCGATCACCATTTGGGTATTTGCATATCGTAATTGCCGTTGCGTCCGTTATGTTTGTGTGTGTTCTGGGTTTGATCAATTTCATTTTAGTAAAAAACGATTCGTAGTTGTACTAAGTTGAACCAAAAGCTCTAACAACTCCAACTAAGAGTCTAGTTTACTCTGCTATCAACAATTAACTGTATATTCATAAATAAAACCGGCGGTATCTGTCAAATATTCACAAGAATATTATTTTAAAATAAAGTTTTTTTTCTCATAATTTCGACAGTTAATTTTTGAATAGATGGATGCACACATAATGTATTATTTTATTACATTGGTTTTCACTACTTTGGCCATTATAAAATAAATATATTTTATAAAAGTCTAATAAATCTCACGGGCCGGAAAAATATTCAAGGCGGGCTGCGGGCTGCAGTCTATGTAACCGGAACCAGAAACGTCTAACCAATCTCTTATATTAAGCTTCAATTTTAATGTGTATTAAAACTACGTTATATATTGATTTTTGGTGAATAATTTATTTAATATTATTTACATATAACATTATACATCATGCATACCATTAACATTATACACATGTTCTAAGCTCAAACATTAAAATTGGTTAGCTTGTTGGAATTCTTATGCTTTAGTTCGCGCCACGCAGTTTTATAGAAATCGTTCGGAACCGATTCAGAATTACGCTGTTGCCGTGGAGATGGGCTGTTGGTTGCTGTGGAAACGGGCTGTTGCCGTGGAAGCGAGTTCTAAAAAGAACATTTTTCTTCCAGTTTAGCTTTTGCCTTTGAGATGTTACCATCAACCCTGTATGTCTTTGTAAATATATGAAGATTCCGTAAATGTTTGAATGGATTGATCAATACTTCTCGAACCATCAGAAAGCTGCGGCTAACCAGAAAAAACCGAAAGAAAGAATCAAGATATCTTATGGCAGAGCTAGTCACTACAACTAAGACTACGACAACTTAATTTATCTCAAAATAATTATAAACAGTTTAACTACTACAACAAGGAAGATATATATACATAAACGAGAACTAAATCAATCAGCAAAAAATTAACATATATAAAAAAAACTGCATCGTTAATACATTCTCACATACAGATTATTCGACTATTATTTATAAGATCCTTTTCCCACTTAATCTTGCTTAAAACACTTTTCATATTTCAAATAGATATCTTATCAGTTTCTTAAGTAAGTTTCTAATCCAATCTTCCTTGGTAAACATGAACTAATACGAGTAAGCATTTATTTTAATAAACAACCCAAATGAGTAGATTAAAACAGAATTTTACGATTCCAATTCTCAAAAATCTATTAATTTTTTTTTTTTTTATTTTGTATTCATTTTTACAAATACATAGAGGTCAGTTATATATAATTTAAACAAACAAGATATGCAAATTTTATAAACAAATAAATTCAAAATAAAAAAATAATTTCTTAACAATAACATTTAAAGATAGTGTAGCATTTTATCAATAATATAACAATTTTAAGATGTTAAATCCTGTAATTTATAACTTATATTAATGTTAAAAGTAAATACAAAATTAAGTTAACCAATAATAACTAGTATTATTGTTAAGTAAATACAAAATTATATTAAAATAATTCATTGACTTACCTTCGTAGCAGCAGTTACATCATAGTTCTGTTTGTCATACGCCCATCCATTAGCACACGAAATGTAAGTTTCTGTATTGTTAGGTGCAGCGAAGCTCTCGCCATATAGTACTTGGCTGTAGTTCCGATTGTACATAGTGCAAGATGGATTACTAGGATGGCCGATCAGCATTTTTTGTTGAGACGTACTTAAATTAGCCAGTTCTGGAACGTAACACCAATGGTCAGGAACAGACACCATGAAAATGAAGTTCATCCAAAAGCACGGCAAGGCACAAGACACTGGTATTAGAAAAAAAAATGTCAAGTTCCTCTGAAATTTTCCATAACCGCCGACTAATACCAAAATATCTTCGAATTCCATTTCAGTTAAAGAGATATTTAATTTTAAAATAGTTCTATATAAAAACTGATGATGCATAAAACCGACTTCTGCCACCAGATAGCCAGAAGTCTTTAAACCCTGGCGGTCTTAAATGTAAAGACCGGTCAAAGAGCAGCGGTGAATATTTTATTCCGCTGTGAGTAAAATCGATGTGAGTAATTCATCGCTTTTACTGTGTCGATCACATCGCCAACACGTCCTTCAACGTAAATAAATACATAACCAAGATAGCTTGAGAGTTCGCTCGCTTACATAATTAAACAGATAGAATAATGGAAAAAAAACTTTCAATTGGCGAGGAATTATGTGATTTGCTTTCTTTATTCTAATCTGAGAAGGAAGCAGCAATGAAAATGAAACGATCCGGAAAGCGTTTTTATCTCATGACAAAGTAAGCGATATACGCTCAGACTGGAAGGGGAGAAACCAAGATGCTACACAAAAATTGCTGATCGTAACGGTCTTCTCCCATTTCTGACGGGGTGAAATGTGGCGGCGTTTTTCAAAATGAACATGCCGTTTGGCGAAGAAATGTGTGAAGGCATTGTAACCCTTAAATGATACAAAGCCACGCTTTTTCGAGGTTTAGTGGGCTTTTTCTATAATTATTTTTCTTCTCCATTCTCCCCACTCCTAATTGCCAGCTACAGAGAAGTTAAATTACATAACACTGGCTCATCGTAAACATTAAATGAAAGTAGTTAAATCGGATTTATTCAAAACGATATTAGAATTCATTTTCTAGTGCGTTTAATTCTTTATAGCTGATGCCAATTTGAAATAAAAAAAAAAAATTGGATTCTTCTATTCTAATTTTTTTGTTCTGTTAATTTGTTTTTCTCTTCTATTAAATGTTTTTTTTATTATTATTATTATTCTTGTATTAAATGTTCTTTGTTTATATTTAATGAGTAAATATATCAAATATTTAACAATGGAATTAAAAAAAAAAAAAAACACCAGTTTCACTTTTATTCTAAGAATTCTTAGAACCAATCGTAGATTTTTCTAATAATTTTATAAATAAACACGCAATTAGTTCGAAATTTAGAATTCCAAATGAGTTCTTATCGAGGAAAAAAAAAGAATTTTAATATTTATTATTGCAATAATTGTTATTGTATTTGTTATTGTTCTAGATTTAATATTATTGTTAATAAAATCTTGATATTGATAATAGAATAAATAAATTCATTGAATATAGAAATCTTGAGTAAGCTGACAATAAGGTGTGAATGCTTTATAGGAAAAGGCTACGTATTGAATCTTGGCACTGTCAAGTTGAATCCATTTTATCCAAGTTTTCTTCACGTTTAATATAAATATTGCCCATTTTGTATTCGCAAAAATTTTTCATCATGCAAAAGTATCATTCTTTTTTTCTGTTTTTCTAGAAAATAATTCTTTTGTTCTATTTTGTTCTGTTAATTTATTTTATTTTATTCTGTTAAATGTTTTTTTTTTTTTTTTTTTTTTTTTTTTTTTTTTCCCTTCTGTTAAACTATCTTTGTTTAAATTAAAATTGAAAAATATCAAATATATAAAAACGAAAAAAAAAAATCATCAGTTTCTTTTCACTTCTATTCTAAATATTCGTGGATTCTAGTTATTTGATAAATGAACACACAGTTAATTCCAAATTCTTATCCAAATTTAGAATTCCATCATTTAGAAAAAAAAACCCGAATTGTATTATTTGTTATTGTAATAATTAGTTCCAAGTTCTAGATTTAATACTGTAATTAATGAAATCATGATGTTGACATTAGAATGAACACATTGAGGTTGATGTTGAATGTAGACATCTTGAATGAATTGACATTAACTAGGTCGCGAATGCTTTGAAGGTAAAGGTTACGGATTCAGTCTTCACATTGTCAATCTGACTCCATTTTCTTCACGTTTAACATAAACAATATAAATATTGTATATTTTACATTCGCAAAAGTATTCATCATTTTTAACAAGTATTTAGAATGTCGAAGTAATGTTTCATCTGTAAAAATATCAAGCTATTAACGAGTTCTATAAACCAGATTTGAAGTTGTCGAAAATACCACAAGCAAATAATTTTATAAATCAATTTTAGTTTTACAGAATCCATCATTACGGCCCACACGTTCAAGTTACACGCACCTCCTGTGTAGTGCTAAACGAGTAACGTCGGTGCATCCTTGCTTATGTAGGATTTGTTTGTGTGGTAATAAGCAAGCGGCGACACATTACGATTGCTTGACTGTGACAGAGCCTGTTTACAACGTGAGGGAGTACTCAACTCTGACCCCACGAGAAGGGGACAGGACCCCGCGGATGAAGAAGGAAGAGAACGCTGGCAGGAGCGATTGGGGAGACTGCGTCAAGCAGCGAGAGAATAGACTGGCAACTGGAGTACCGATTACGGAGTACCAACAGGGGAAATACCCCTTAAACCTCCGAGTTTTTGCATACCGTATTTTGGACGTCCGTTACCTTCTTCTCCCTAGCGCGCATGCTCATAGGAAACATTGCACTATAACGCATGAGTATCTGTAATATTGCACTACTGCGCATGCGATTTGAAAGCATTTCTAATAAACAAACATGGCTGCCAACTGATGAATAGATGAGGAGTTCATTAACTGTGAAACACGGAAAGCAGAAATTAAACGCTATAAGTCTATAGCGTTTAATTTAAATAAATTAAAATATTTTTTAGATTAGTCTAGGATCTTGTGCAAAGAAAAAATGTGAAATGTGCGAGCAATTAATCTTAAATAAAAATACTTTTTTTTTTTACTAATCAGCTGACTCATCAACGATGATGCAACGAACACACATATACGATCTACGAATCACGAAAGTAAGTTTTCCAGTTTATTTGTTATATTAAAAATATTCTATAATGTAGTTTTAATTTCTTAACATAACTATATTTAATGCTAATTAATTCTAAAATTCTCATGATAATCTGTTTAAACTTAATAATTTTTCACTCATATATATAAATATATTTTGTAGTTGGATATATACTCAAACAGCATTATAGGCAAAACTTATGTTATATGAATGAAAATCGATTAAACTTTAATAGATTATCATGGTAATTTTAGAATTAATTAGCATTAAATATAATAAAATGTACTATTATTTATATATTAAACTAAATTATAGAATATTTTTAATATAAAAAATAAAGTGGAAATTTACTTTCGTGAATCGTAGAAGATCGTATATGTGTCTTTGTTGCTCTTTCTCGTTGATGATTCCGCTGATAAATAAAAATGTTTTTTTAATTACATCTAAACACATTTCTTCTAGTACAAGATCCTAGATTAATCTAAAAAATAATTTAATTTATTTTATATAAGTGTTTAATTTCTATTAATCCCGTTTCCTAATACGTTTAACTCCTTATCCTTTCATCAGTTTTATTCGAATTATATTACGAATAGTTTTTAATTTTTTTATTGCATATTGATCTATAAACATTAAGATTAATTTCCACAGAAGAATACCCCCTCCTCCCCCTGAATAATATTCCAAATTCAAGATCATTTGGATTATTCATGTATATTAAATTTTAAGATGTATAAAATAATTTTTTCAATTTACAGGAATGTAAGAATTCACCCACTCCTCCATTTTTAATAATAAAGATAATGACAACTAGAAAGATCGTCGAAAGATCATCCATAGAGATCTAGACGTCGAACCTATTCCAAATTATTTAATCAAATTTCAAAAAATGTTCTTGAAAAATGTCCTCAGATTAGCAATGAGTTAATCCGTCGTCTGCCGACCTATCACCCTGGGGTGAAAAGTTCGCAGAAACGTCCAAGGGCAGTTTACGACGCCTCCTATGATTGTTTTCCTAGAGTTAAGAGACATCATGGCTGTTATCCTGAACAAGCGATAGCGAGTTCAGGTAACGGAGTGGATTTAATATTGCAATTTTACGTCCACTGAGACTATTTAACTCACTGTGTATTTGAGGAGTCGTTTGGCTTTAAAATTTCGCGGCTTATTAGTAAACAAAACGAATTGGCGCAGAGGTAAATTAAAGGACTCCCGACCGTAAGGTAGAGGGTTCGAATCTGGCACCTGGCACCTGGCTCAATTCATTATATTTATGCTACGTTGTGCACCTGAATCCTATAACGGCTAATGAATAGTTAGGTTTTTATTGTACGCTTTGTTACCCCTTTTTTTTGTTAGGAAAATAAAAGGATTGAACAAAACCAAAAATAAAAAAAATAAATAAAAATAAAAATTATAAAACTGAAAAATTATTAAAAATACGGTCCTGATTATGGCCTTTTTTTTGTGTGTGGACTAATCTATTTACTTTACAGCATCAAACTACAACTGCTCTCACCGTTCAGCATAATCCCTGTGTACTTTGTTTAAATGAGTTTTAATACTTTGTTTACTTTTTTCAATAGTTCGGCATCGACAACGGGTCCCTAATTGTACTGAATTTAAATTTAATTTTAACTTCTATTATTTTGTATCTTACTTTTATTATTAGTAGTATTTTTATCTTTTTTTTTTTTTTTTTTTTTTTTTTTTTTTTGAGTACCATTTAATTTGAATTTTTAGAAACTTTATCTTTTATTTCTACTAACACTAATTAAGCAGCCAATTAAAATTCCAAGTATATCTATGAATTAAGATGAGGAGGTTTAAGGGGTATTTCCCCCTGTTGGTACTCCGTAATCGGTACGCCAGTTGCCAGTTGCCAGACAACTAGAAAATATTTTTTTCACAATTTGATTGTTTTATAAATTACATTCCCTTAACAGGCCTTCGAGAATAAAAATATATGTCAATTTCAGAATGGAACATTAAATGACATAATCACTGTTTACATATTCATATTCATTTTCATGACATAGATGGTAGATGGAGTCGACTAATATGCTAATGTACCCCCAAAAAATCATTTACCAAAAAAAGTATTTGTTTATTAGCAACTAGATTGCTATTTGTTTTGTGTTGACATGTCTTTAGTGAACAATTTCATTACTAATTAAAAAGATGATGTATTTTATAGATTTATTTATGTACAACTTTTTTAAGTTTTGATTAAATTACTTATTATTTTCATATAATTTTGTGCAAGTTTCTTGTATTTAAATATTTCAGATTATATGAAGCAAATTTTTTTAAATGAACATTTCTTGTAATGTATAGCAACTATGAAAGAGATTTAAGAAACCTGAATTAATTTTAAATTCAATTAATTTTAATTTTATTTTTTAATTCATGACATACTTTAAAAAACAGATAGTAAAATATTTGAAAATCTTTACATAATTATGATGAAAATGTTAAAATTGATTCCTACAATATGCCATTTCCTTAAATAAAGAAAAATGTTCTAACAAAACAAACAAATTTATTAAGAAACAATATAGTAAATTTATTTACTCTTGCAATTTATTATAAAGGTGTATAAAATAAATTAATAAGTTGACATGAAGCATGCAAGAAAAAAAAGAAAATTGTAATGATTCTGTTATATATTACTACTTAACTTTTAATTTGCAGACCGCAGAAAGATTATAAAAAATTGTTAACTCTTATACCATTATAAAGAGTCTCCATAAAAAGAGAAAAATTATAAGAAATGAAACAAAAAAAAAAAAAAAAAAAATAAATAAATCAAAAAAAGACAAACAAATATAAAATTAAATCAAATCTTTAAAAAAGTAACTAATATTAAGGATGAAAATGAATAAAAACATATTTCTTGTTATATGTTGTTTTCTTAAATAAAGAAGAATTTTCAAAATAAACAAGCAAATTTATTTAGCACTTATTTAATAGTACATTAGTTTATCTGTGTATATTTTCAATTGATTATAAAACTCAATTCAAAATATAAAAAGTTCTATTCAGAAAAATAAATTTATACTAATATAATCAAGTTAAAACAGGAGGGCACAAAATTGATATATTTTATATATAGTTTATTTTATTTATTTTTTTTAAATATTATACTATTAAAAATGCTAATTTTTTCATAGTAATAAATATAATTTACAAATTATTTCTGAAATAATCATATGAAATTCAAAATAGGAATAGAAAATTAAAATACCAACAGAAGCAGGTTAATAAATGAAAATATTTCTATATTACTTTTAATTAGCATAAAAATAAAAGAGTTAACAAAATAAAAAATAGTTTAATATCAGAATTTTAACAAAAACAAATTATTTATAACAAATAGCTTTTTAATATACTTTTAAATAAAAAATTACTTTGTGTGATTGTCTTAAATTAATATAAATTTATAATATACATTCTTAAAACTAGACATATTAAAAATAAAGTAACATTAAAATTAGTCATGTTCATTCATAGCACATTTGTTTCTAATCATCAAAAGAAATTATGTTCACCAATTTTTAAGTAAAATTTTAAATTTACATTTATTATTACTGTTTTTTTTTAATTGTTATATGTATAATCTTCAATGAGCAAATGCTTTATAAGAAATTTAGAAAGAATGAATTTTTAATTCACGTTTCTTAATGATGTAGTTTAGATTTTTTACAATTATCCTGTAAAAGCTTACTACCAATGAAACCACTAAACATCTGTATATAATAGCCTTGTTTCATAAAAACAGAAACACAATTTTATTTTAATATTATATTTTAATTAAAAAATGTATTTAAAACAATTACAATTGCAATACTTTTAATAATTTAAACAAACATATAACATTTCTAAATCTATATCTGAATCTAAAATCATGCAGCATTTTAACAAGTACAAATTACATGTACTGGTTATCAATTTTAAATAGCCTTTTGAATTACAAAAAAATAGGAAAGAAAAATAACTGAAATATCAATAAAAACAGATAGTTAATTTGAAAATATCTGCATAATATATTTTTCATTAGCATAAACATGACAGAGAATTTTTTCAAAATTAAATATAAGCAATTATTAGAATTTTAGTAATTAAGTAAACATGTATATACATTTAAATATATTATTTAAATTATTACTTACGCCTAAAGGTAAAACTATATATTTTCAGGGAATAATATAACTGGGATTAACTTTAATGAACCTTATATTTCCGCACTATCTTTATTTGAAATGAATAGATGTTTTAGATGGAGAGAGAAAAGCAGATGTTTAAATTGAAACAAAAACCACAATGCTAGTCATAACAAAGCAGCTGTAAGTAGAAACGTTCTTTTTTTTTATTCCTTGCATGTTTTTACACTTCATTTCTTTTACCATTTCGTGCTGCCTGGTTGTCCCATAAAGATTAATAGCAATTATCAAGTGGAGCATAAGCATCTATCTAATGCATTTTGCAATTTTTTTTTTATTAAAAATATATAAGTAATAAAAAGAATAAATGTTCTCTGACAAAAACGATTTCAATCTACATTTGTTAAATGTTTCTTATCGAGAACTGGGTATTTGAACTTCTATATCATCACTCAGCTCCTTGTATTCGAGATTTTGTTTTGCCGCTGTTTTAATTTAACGGAAAAGTGAAAGCGGACGCTATGCAAAAACTCATTTTAGGCTTCCCGTTAAATTACCGTTTCTCATGAGCGCATGCGCAGTGATATCATGCGCCAAATAGCGGAAAAAGTGAAAGCGGGTGGCTTCCGCTATGCAAAACCTCTCTAATATGTTTAACCCCTTGATTAATGTAAATATCATAGTAAAATATAATATTAAATGGCTAATGGCTATTTAAAGCAACGTCCCGTTACTGTGTTTTGTCTGTCAAATACCCTAGACACCCACTGCTAAAGTACAGCCATTGTTAGACTGGTAGAGAAGTCTAACAAAACTGTAGGTTCGACCGGGGTGAATCTATTGGAACCGGTGTAAATCTACATAAATTGGGGGCTCGGCCAAGTCGAATCCGTTGGAATGTTGGAGGGAAGCGTTTGAAGAAGCCATTTTGGAAGCGTTCGAGATAGCCGTCCTGGTTATAAGTGATACAGTGAGATAAGGCCACCCTGGCCAAGATGAATCCGTTGGAATGTTGAAGGGAAGCGTTTGAAGAAGCCATTTTGTTGGAAGCGTTCGAGATAGCCGTCCTGGTTATAAGATACAGCGAGATAAGGCCACCCTGGCCAAGACGAATCCGTTGGAATATTGAAGGGAAGCGTTTGAAGAAGCCATTTTGTTGGAAGCGTTCGAGATAGCCGTCCTGGTTATAAGATACAGCGAGATAAGGCCACCCTGGCCAAGACGAATCCGTTGGAATATTGAAGGGAAGCGTTTGAAGAAGCCATTTTGTTGGAAGCGTTCGAGATAGCCGTCCTGGTTATAAGATACAGTGAGATAAGGCCACCCTGGCCAAGACGAATCCGTTGGAATGTTGGACGGAAGCGTTTGAAGAAGCCATTTTGGAAGCGTTCGAGATAGCCGTCCTGGTTATAAGTGATACAGTGAGATAAGGCCACCCTGGCCAAGACGAATCCGTTGGAATGTTGAAGGGAAGCGTTTGAAGAAGCCATTTTGTTGGAAGCGTTCGAGATAGCCGTCCTGGTTATAAGATACAGTGAGATAAGGCCACCCGGGCCAAGATGAATCCGTTGGAATGTTGAAGGGAAGCGTTTGAAGAAGCCATTTTGTTGGAAGCGTTCGAGATAGCCATCCTGGTTATAAGATACAGTGAGATAAGGCCACCCTGGCCAAGACGAATCCGATGGAATGTTGAAGGGAAGCGTTTGAAGAAGCCATTTTGTTGGTAGATAGCCGTCCTGGCTATAAGTGATATAGCGAGATAAGGCCACCTTTTCCAAGAAGTGCTGGAGATAAATATTTCTGTTTTCGGTGCACCCCGGCTATAAGTGATTCTGCAAAGGAGATAGCCGTCCCAGCTATAGCAAGGATAAAGCAAGCCTTTTTTGTGTATCCGGCCATTCTGGCCTATTGGAGGAAATTTTCAGACAAGACATTTATTTTACAATAATTTGTTTTCATATTTGCATGATGATAATTTAATTTTAAGTAGCATTGCATTTTTCTTTGTCTCTTAAAAGTGAAGCTAATACTATAAAAGTAATTGTTTTCATTGTGTTTAAATTTAAAAGGTCATTTTAAGAAAGAGAGTTCAATACAGTTGCTATTTTTATTGATTGTTTTAAATATTTAGTAACTATTTTTAATTTCTGATATTCTTATGCATTTGAATCATATGTTTTTATATGTCTTTCATTGAGAAATTAATATTAACTAGTAAAATATCTAGAAATGTTTCTGTATTTGGATGATAGAGTAGAAAGTGCTATTTGACTCAACTACTTATTGATTTAACTGGTATGTGCTATAGATTATTTTTGCTAATTGATTTTATGGAAATTGAAATGTTTTCTATATTTGGAATAATAATATTTTTGTGGATTAGTATTTGTTTTGAGTTCTAAATCAAATTAAGGGTGAAGTTGATTTATTTTTATTGTTTGTTTTGAAGATTTAATTTTCAGGAAATTTAAGATGGCTTATATAGCCAAGGGTTTAAAAGAGGATTTGTGCATATTGTGTAGAGAACTAGGTATATCTACAAATCCCGATTTTAGAATTATCGATTACAAGAATGCTATTCTTAAAAGCGACAATTATGATGAGGGATTTTGTAGGGAGTTGTTAGGCACGATTATTAATGAGAGGAATGCGAAGAGAGACGAAGACGAACGACGTCGTAAAAGTGAATTTGAATTAAAAAAATTACCAATAATGCGCAAGAGGTCGGATTACGTGCTCGGAAACTCAAACACTGAGATTGGGAATATACTCCCTGATAGAGAGGAAAAACAAAACAAACACAGTTCAATATTTGACAGAATTAAGGAAAATCAGGAAACGATTAATGAAAATCAGGAAACTCAAAATATTAATGCTGCTCAAATCCCTTCTGCAATGTTTACAGAAAGACACATAACAAAAGAGATTAAGTTAAATAAAAGAAATGTATGGAAAATGGTCGCACTTGTCAAAACTGATAGTTCCGTAAGTCTACTACGTGAAGATATATGTAATGAAATGCCGTATGTTTCTAATAAACGAGTAGTTTTGGAAGGGTTCGAAATTCGTGGATTTCCACTAAGGGTTTTGTACAACACGAAGTTACTGTAGATGAAAATAATTTCACTTTGATATGGCATGTAGTGCCAACCACAGATTTACAGTTTCAGGCGGTTATAGGAGCTGATATTTTAGGTCAGGCTTCAATGAATTTCGTAAATGATAATGTGGAATTTTGTAAATAAGAAACAAAGATATGTTCAAAGGAGGCATTCAAATTAAATTTGGGCAATCAGGTTAAACTGACTCACACTAGTGACACGCTGGTAAAAAATAAACCCACAGATCTTATTTCTTGTGTAATTCAGATGTAACTGAAATCATTGATACATCTAGGAGAATTATGTCGAAAGACGACAAAGTGTATCCTACACATGTTAGAATGTTACCTAGAGAAGTCGTTAAACCTGAGGTTTTGAGTAGTGTTATTAAACATTTAGGATGTTCTGATCCTTGTCAAGAAACCCATTTAGAAAAATCGTCTGTAGTATCTAATGGTAAAAAAATTGAAGATTTGGCTGAGGGTAAATTTGGTATTACTAGAGGAGATAAGGTAGAGCTACTTAGTTTAGAAGATAAGCATGAGTTTCCCCAAAGGAAGATGTAGTTCAGTTTCAAAAGGGAGTAGCAAAGGATGAATGCGCTGTTAACGTTAAAGCTGTCCGAGCAAAAATACTAAGTATCGCTGATACAGTGAAAGGTAATTTTGGATTTTTATCGTACGAAGCAGAAGAAGGGGAAAAGCTGTTATTTCCCATATCTGAAGTTAAAAGTGATGTAAAAGTACAATCTGGGGATAAAATAGAGAATATTGTTGTTCTTCGCCAACGTACAGGAAAATATGCTGCTCATAATGTTGTGAAGATAGGTGATGGCCCAAAACACCAGCGGTATGAGGGACTGCGTCGCTCGCGTGGTGTATCAGTTGACGGATGATATGTGGTACAAGCGTTTTTTAATTTGATGTTGGTATAATTTGATGTATTTTTGAATATGATATTGGTATAATTTGCATATATTTCAGAATATGGCATTGGTATAATTTGCATATATTTCAGAATATGATATTCGTATAATTTGCATATATTTCAGAATATGATATTGGCATAATTTGTTGTATTTCAGAATATGATATTGGTATAATTTGCATGTATTTCAGAATATGATATTATTGTAGTAGTATTTTCTAACATCTTTCTATTTTATTATTTGTCATGATATTTTATTATTTGTCATATTCTAGAATTATTTTGATTTTTGTTTGTGTTAAGTCACTGAGGCCAGTGACCTGCAGGATGGCCGATTCTGTAGGATTTGTTTGTGTGGTAATCAGCAGGCGGCGACACATTACGATTGCTTGACTGTGACAGAGCCTGTTTAGAACGTGAGGGAGTATTCAACTTTGACCCCAGGAGAAGGGGACAGGACCCCGCGGATGGGCGCGGAAGAGAACGCTGGCAGGAGCGATTGGATAGGCCGCGTCAAGCAGCGAGAGAATATGTTTAACCCCTTAATTAATGTAAATATCATTGTAAAATATAATATCATTAAATGGCTTTATTTAAAGCAACGTCCCGTTACTGCGTTTTGTCTGTCAAATACCGTAGACACCCACTGCAAAAGTACAGCCTTTGTTAGACTGGTAGAGAAGTCTAACAAATTGGTATTCCGTAATCAGTACGCCAGTTACCAGTTCATAAATCAAAAGATTATACAATATATGAAAACATATTACTTTTCTTTGTTTATTCAATTGAATAGACATTGCGAATCTGATGAATATGTTTAAACATGTACTGGTATATTGCATGTACTGGATGTAAAACATGTACTGGTGTAGAATAAAACCTTTCTCATAAACAAAACCAAATACAAAATGGTAAAAAAAATTTTGCAGATGTAATTCTTCAAAATTTTATTTAAAAAAAATTATTTACTTATAATGTAAGAAAATGATAGAATATTTTTAGAAATTCTACATATTATCAGTTGATCTGCTTCTGAAATATTTCGGACGGAATTTATTAAAAAATAGGACTCAATATAATTAATAGGTTTTCTATTTCATGTACTGTATTTTATTTCTGTTTTATACATGTACAATCCAAACTAATTTAAATTTGTTTGATAAGGAGTGAAACCATTTTTCTTATACTATAATTTCTTATATTTTTAGGTTTGATTATAAATAAAACTTTAATCAATAACCAATTCTTTGTCAACTCAGCAAAAAATTGGAGCTTTAAAGTATTTTATGTGTGATCAATATATATATATATATATACACTGAAGTGACAAAAGTCATGGGATACCTCTTAATATCGTGTCGGCCCTCCTTTCGCCCGGCGAAGTGCAGCAACTCGACGTGGCATGGACTCAACAAGTCGTTGGAAGTCTTCTGCAGGAATATTGAGCCATGCTGTCTCGATAGACGTCCATAATTGTGAAAGCGTTGATGGTGCAGGATTTTGGGCACGAACAGACCTCTCGATGATGTCCCATAAATGCTCGATGGGATTCATGTCGGGCGATCTAGATGGCCAGATCATTCGTTGGAAAAGTCCAGAATGTTCTTTAAACCAATCGCGAACAGTTGTGGCCCGGTGACATGGCGCATTGTCATCCATAAAAATCCCATCGTTGTTTGGGTACATGAAGTCCATGAATGGCTGCAAGTGATTTCCAAGTAGCTGAACATAAGCATTTCCAGTCAATGTTCGGTCCAGTCGCACCAGAGGACCAAGTCCATGCCATGAAAAAACAGCCCACACCATTACGGAGCCACCACCAGCTTGAACAGTGCCTTGCTGACAGTTTGGGTCCATGGCTTCGTGGGGTCTACGCCACACTCGAACCCTACCATCAGGTCTTACCAACTGAAATCGTGACTCATCGGACCAGGCCACGGTTTTCCATTCATCTAGGGACCAACCGATATGCTCACGTGCCCACGAGAGTCGCTGCAAGCGATGTCGTTCTGTCAGTAAAGGCACTCGAGTCGGTCTTCTGCCGGAATAGCCCAAGAAAGCAAAATTTCTCCGCACAGTTCTAACAGACAAGTCCCTTGTACGTCCCACATTGATTTCTGCGGTTATTTGACGCAGTGTTGCTTGTCTGTTAGAATTTACGACTCTTTGCAGACGTCGCCGGTCTCGGTCGTTAAGTGCAGGCGGTCGACCACTGCGCTGTCCATGGTGGGATGTTATGCCTGAAATTTCATACTCTCGGCACACTCTTGACACAGTGGATCTGGGAATGTTGAATTCCCTAACGATTTCCGAAATGGCATGACCCATGCGTCTAGCTCCAACTAACATTCCGCGTTCAAAGTCTGTTAATTCCCGTCGTGCGGTCATCATCACGTCAAAACCTGTTCACATGAATAACTTGAACAGAAATGAAAGCTCTGCGAAAGCACTGCGCATTTATACCTGTTCTACGCGATGCTACTGCCATCTGAAAAGTTGCATATTGCTATCCCATGACTTTTGTCACTTCAGTGTATATATATATACAGATAGATGTATTCTTCTTCTTCTTCATTGGCGTAACAGCCTCAGGCCGTCTGCCTACTGGCAGATTTCGAGACAGGAGATTCCTTTTAACGGGGTAGGATTGTTAGCCCTACCCCCAATATATATATATATATATATAACAAAATCGTTACTTATAAATATACTGTTAGTCCAAAAAATGAGCAGTTTCTGTAAAATGTACACTATAAATCTGTCTGTTTTTGGTCACTCGACAAATATACATAACTAGCATACATTTCTCTGTTTATTGATTCTCAATTCACATTCTTCATGATAATTCTGTCTTACTTTACTGTCTGGCATTTCTATTCAATCATAATATTTAAGGGATTCCAAAATTCGTTGAAATAATCTGTAAAATAAAAAGCACCAATTTCATTTCTTTATTCAATTTAATAAACAGATCTCAAAAAACAAAATGTCATAAGGAACCCATATCTTAGAATCTATATTATTTAATTTTTTATGACCTTATAAAAGTAACACTAACCTCTCTCGCCCCGACTCTTGGCTCAGTGGCAATGTGCGCCGCTGGTGAGCATTTGGGCTGAGGTTCACTACGCTGGCGGCTTTATTGTAGGTTCTGTTTCAAAAATGAGAAGAATCCATGTCTTTTGTGATGTACTGCATCTTTTGCCTCATTAGTAAGACTACCGGGTGGGAGTTTTCCGAGATTTCTCTCATACGATACGTGTAGTTCCTCCTGAAGGTTTACCGGGTAGGCACTTCACTCCTTCTCCAGCTACTCGGAGCCAAGTCAGACTATTACCTACGGGTGCTGCATTACAACAAAAGCTCTTCCCTCCATCCAAGAATAGATTACTCCCATCCCTCACTGCGCGACACGGAAGATGGGGCGCGGCAGCAACATGTAAGATGAAGCTTTCTCGATGAAAATATTTCGTTACAAAACCACTTTGCGGTACATTCATGCCATTTCTTGACCATTTAAATCTACATCAAAACATTCCTCATAAAATTATGTAAAATCTGCATGATTCTGTACAATGCGTTCTAAGACAACGGTATAAACTTTAGAAAGACAAACAGCATTTTTTTTCTCAAAGATTTGGAATTTTTATATTATGATTAGCCTTGAGACTAGTGTATAAATAGAATAACTAACACTTGAAAAACAAGCATGAATTAACTGAATGATGTACTGTAATACGAAAAAAAAAAACATAATAATAACTTTAAAAATATCATTATTTTTATTATATTAGTCAATTACTTCATTTAATATACTATAGTAGGTAATTAATAAGGAATCATCCTCTAATTCTTTTAATGACAATTTATAAAATAATTTTTATTTATTCTGACATTTCATAGTTGAAATGATAGCAAATACCAACCGTTTTGTTTGTTGAGATTCAAATGGCGACATGTTGTAATTCAATTTGACGACACAACTTGTCGCCAAAAAGAAAAAATCGTTGCTACATATGAGACAAGAGTGAATGTGGCAATTATTTCAACACCCACCAGCTTTTCTGTGCCAATATCCATCTCAATTTGAGAAACACTTCCACGCCAAAAATTTATATAATCACATATATCAGCTTGAAATGTTTTAGTGGCTATTGAGAAAAATTCGAATTTCACTTTTTTTTTTTTTTAATTCCTTTCCGATTCCGATCTGTACTTGTAAACATACTTTAGATGTTTTTATTGCCAGGTTTCTTTCTTTTACATAAAAACTTACTTGATTTTTATTTGTTGTTTCGCAATGTAAGACCATGCCGTGCTTTGTAAGATTAATAACTAACTAACTAACTCCCTGGCACTACAGCCCAAGGCCGTCTGCCTACTGACAGATTTCGAGACAGAAGATATTTTTCTTGTTACATGGTAGGGCTTTCAATTCTACGCTCAACGATATACAATCCAACTCTGTTGGCCTTCTTCCCCGACGGCTTTCGAATATTTTTAAGTCATATTGGACCAGGACCTACTGTAAGATTAATAAAATATTAAATTTGGATTTATTAGATTTCATAAATTGCAAACTCTCGGCAAAAAAAACAAAAAAAAAAAAAAAAAAAAAAATTACGTAACACATTTTTTTTATAATCATTATTTAAAAATATATTTAGATATTATATGGGCATAAAGCCAATAAAGATTCTTTCATACCTGAGCTAATTTCAAAAGTATTTATCGTCAAAATCTTGATTAAAAACAACTAAAATTTTCAGTAAAAATTTTTTAAAAAATTATTCTCTACTGATGTCATTACACTAAATAAAATTAAAATTTCAATTCATTTAAAAAAGGCTTAACATCCAAGAAAATAAATATTTTTTGGCAATACTGCACTTTAGCAAATATGATAGAGCTTTTGATTAATTTAGCTTTTGAATTGGCATTTGATATAATAATAATAATAAAAAAAAAATAAAAAAACCTCAGGATTGAACTGATTCATTATTTGTTTTAAATATCACATTAGGTTTTCTTTTAGTTAGATGTTATTAAAATGATTATTAATTATTTGATATTTCGTAATTATTTAATATTTAGTAATTAGCTTGCTGGCATACGAAAAAACAAATGATAATGAACCGGAAGTGACGTAAAATTGTGCAGTTCACTTATGCGTGTTAGGTTTCATGTTATACATAAATATTCGCATTTGATATCTGAATTATAATTAAGTGATTCCCATAACAATTTTCGGACTTTTAGAGGATTAGTTAATTTAAATCCGAAAGCTTTATTAAACAAGAAATAATTGACATTGCTGAGAATTAATCAAAAATCTACTTATTCATCATTAGAATACAATCTCAATTATCATATAATGGTAGATGACTACATTGCTATGAGGTTTGGTTTGTCGCTCTACGGTCATCTAGTGTACACTTTGGGCTAAGCAGACCAGAACCTACGGTTTAAAGTGGATTCCGAACCACTAAAAAACGCCCAAGCCACCACCAGGATTCAAACCTTAAGACGGGGTACCAAAGCCCAGAACGCTAGCCGCTTGGCCACCAGGCCGGTTATTTCTATGAGGATTTAAGTTTTGATTTCTGTACGGAATTTTCTAACAAAGTAAAATACAATCTACTTTCAATATAATTAGTTTAGTTAATATTCAGTTAATAATTATTTATACACTGAAGTGACAAAAGTCATGGGATAGCAATATGCAAATTTTCAGATGGCAGTAGCACCGCGTAGAACAGGTATAAATGCGTAGTGCTTTCGCAGAGCTTTCATTTCTGTTCAAGTTATTCATGTGAAGAGGTTTTGACGTGATGATGACCGCACGACGGGAATTAACAGACTTTGAATGCGGAATGTTAGTTGGAGCTAGACGCATGGGTCATGCTATTTCGGAAATCGTTAGGGAATTCAACATTCCCAGATCCACTGTGTCAAGAGTGTGCCGAGAGTATGAAATTTCAGGCATAACATCCCACCATGGACAGCGCAGTGGTCGACCGCCTGCACTTAACGACCGAGACCGGCGACGTCTGCAAAGAGTCGTAAATTCTAACAGACAAGCAACACTGCGTCAAATAACCGCAGAAATCAATGTGGGACGTACAAGGGACTTGTCTGTTAGAACTGTGCGGAGAAATTTGGCTTTCTTGGGCTATTCCAGCAGAAGACCGACTCGAGCGCCTTTACTGATAGAACGACATCGCTTGCAGCGACTCTCGTGGGCACATGAGCATATCAGTTGGTCCCTAGATGAATGGAAAACCGTGGCCTGGTCCGATGAGTCACGATTTCAGTTGGTAAGAGCTGATGGCAGGGTTCGAGTGTGGCGCAGACCCCACGAAGCCATGGACCCAAACTGTCAGCAACCGAGTTCAAGCTGGTGGTGGCTCCGTAATGGTGTGGTCTGTTTTTTCATAGCATGGACTTGGTCCTCTGGTGCGACTGGACCGAACATTGACTGGAAATGCTTATGTTCAGCTACTTGGAGATCACTTGCAGCCATTCATGGACTTCATGTACCCAAACAACGATGGGATTTTTATGGATGACAATGCGCCATGTCACCGGGCCACAACTGTTCGCGATTGGTTTGAAGAACATTCTGGACAATTCCAACGAATGATCTGGCCACCTAAATCGCCCGATAGGAATCCCATCGAGCATTTATGGGACGTCATCTAGAGGTCGTTCGTGCCCAAAATCCTGCACCATCAACGCTTTCAAAATTATGGACGTCTATCGAGACAGCATGGCTCAATATTCCTGCAGAAGACTTCCAACGATTTGTTGAGTCCATGCCACGTCGAGTTGTTGCACTTCGCCGGGCGAAAGGAGGTCCGACACGATATTAAGAGGTATCCCATGACTTTTGTCTTTTCAGTGTAGATTAGAATCATTTTGTTAATTAAATTATTAATAGATAAACCTGCAAAAATAAATAGCAAAATATTTTATTTTTGTTATACTAGACGTTTTAAAATTTTTATATTACAAAAAAAATTTATTATATTTTATTGACGAATAAATAGTCTAGATAAAAATATAAAATTCGCTAATATAACTCTTTTTTTCATGGATATTAAAGTGGTTTATTTCATGCGTGTTTTTTGATCATTTTGTCGTATTGAAAAACATTTATAGAGGATTTGAAAAAAATAATAATAAATAAATAAATAGTAAAATGGAATGATTTTTCTTATTACTACTCTTAATACAGATATTAAATTAAAATTATTTTTAATGAAGGAAATATAAATTTTTAAATCTGTTTATTCATTTTAAAGTGATGTAATCATTCATTTTGTAATTATTTTTATTCCAATGTAAAACAAATATTCTTTGTGGCGCCATCTGTCATAGAAAACATTAAAAAATTATTAGATCTGTGTATTTCAAACAAATATATATTATGAAACTAAAAATATTAAATGTAAAGCTATAAATAATTAATTATCAATTAATTTATAAATTATCAATATTAAATCATGTATTATATTTGGTTTACTTATTATCATCATTCCTATTTTTAATTAGTTATTCATTTAATTTTTCAAAGTAAATTTTTACAAATCTTAGGTATATTTTTATGACTGATTCAGTTTAAAAATAATATACAAACTAGTTGCACCAGTTAAATCTTTACATTTAGACATTTTATCTGAGTGGAAAGATTCAAAAAAAAAAATTTTTCAACTTCCTTAACATTTCCATCATTAAACATCATATTTAATTTTATAGTTTATTCATTTCAAATTATGTTAGAAATTCATACAATTAATAGTATTTTTTTTAATTTATTAATAATAATTTTTAATGTCATTGATTATTATGAAATGATAATCTTCTGATATGCAAATAGAAAGTTCTATTTACATTAATAAGAATTATTTGATTTTCACTAGGGATTTGAAAAAAACGGGCCATATGAATGCATTGTTCGGAAAATATTCTTTAATATATTTATTTTATTTATAATTGGAAATTACTAACGAATGAGACACAAACTGTAAATTATACTTTTTATATTTATTAAAATCGTGCTCATCAGAAAGTTCTTACGCATAACTTTGTGTTATTTTTTTCATTTACTGAGCATAATTTTTTTTTATCAATAAGAAATGTACCGTGATCCCCATAATTTGAAAACCAAAATATAAAATGTTAAAATCAAAGTTTCGGGACTTTTTCCACAAATTTTAATTATTCAATCGCTTTATAGCTCAGAGAATTACTCATTTATTTGTCGATGTTTTTAAAAGAATTTTCAAAGTTAATATTTGCTGCTATTTTTTAAACAATGATTATTTAGTTCAAAATTTCATATTGAATATTATAATATTTTGCTATATTGTATTAAATTATGCTGGGAAAAAATATTAATCTTATTGCATATTGCTATTAATCACGCATATATTATGTTGTTAATCTTATTGCATATTGTATTAAAATATGATGGGAAAAACCTCATTTACAAATACGTCCTCTCCAAAACCATATTCTAGGTCAAAACTTCTAATATATAGCCATTTTTACTAAAGCATTAACTTTCCTAAGTTTTTCAACCATTTAGTATATTTTGATCGATTGTTTCATTTTGCTGATGAAAATAGTCGTTTAAAAAAAAAAATGTCACCTGATGATACAGTTGAGGATACACTTGAATACTACTTCTATTTTCAATAAATGAACTAATCTTAATTTAAATGTAATTATAAATTTAAAAACAAATCAACCTTCATACATTTACTTTTTCAATGAATAATGATTTCAAAATGGCTCTTTCTCACAAAGAGATACATTTGGAATATTTATCTTAAATCATTTCTAGCGAGAAAAGTTATTTTGTAAGATAATATTCATTTGCAATGTAAACATATAATTTTGCAATACATTTTATTTAATGAGATATGTTTTAAAAAGAGAATTAAATATTTAAATATTCAACATTAGATGGTGCCATAAATTTAATTTATTAATTATTTTTATTTAATGAGAAGTTTTTGAAAAGAATTATATGTTTAAATATTCAACAATAGATGGCGCCAAAAATTTTTAAATCAGAAATGTTGTCAACTATCATTTAATAGTAACTTAGTAACTTTTCTCTAAGAAACAAAATCTGAATATTTTTAAATTAGTTTATATTACAACTACCAAATTTATTTTCAATTTATTCAGCAATTTCAATAAAAATCATAAATTCTTTGTGTTCTAATACTTCAAAAAAATGTAATTAACTGCCCATTATCTACATTTTATTCCAATAATAATCAAACATAATTTTTATTTTGCATTTTTAAAAAATTTTAAATGCAAATAATAAAAAAATAAAAAGTTGAATACTAATAATAATTTTTAAAAAAAATGTTTGTTTTTATTTAATTTATTTACATTTGAATCTTTTTCTCAATTTTTTATTTCTCTTGATATAAATGTATTAAAAATACTAATTAAAAATTTTTTTTTTTTTTTTATGTATTTGAATTTCTTCGTGATTATTTCTTATAATGTGTTTGCATGAAAATAAATTAAAATAAAAAGTTAACTTTCAAAATATTTGCAAAAATTAATTTCAGCTTGGTTTTCATTGTAAAAGAAGAAAAATGTTAAACTGAAAATTCGCAATACTTTAAATTCTAGGTACAAGATTCTGAGAAATTTGAAAAATTATTTTAAATTTATTAAAATTTGTAAGAATAGTAAAAATTTTAAAAATTAAAAAAAAAATTATTTAATACGAAAATTATAGTTTTTCTGAAACATATTCTTTCTGTAAATTCAAATAAAAAACATAATAACTAATTACTATAAATATAAAAATTTAAAAAAATGCTCAAAAGGTATCCAGCCTTCCTTAAAGGTTTCTACCAAATAAATAAAAGTATTTTTTTAAAAATTTAAAATACTTTAAATAATTACATTAATTAGTTCTGTAAATGCATGGACATGCATTTTATTTCCCTAAATATCCAATTTCAAAGTCTGGATCAAAAGCTTTCAATATAAATTATAAAATAAAGTTTATTTTTTTAATTTAAATTTCAGAATTTAAATTAAATTTATACATTTTATTTAAATTCTGAATTTATATTTTCGAAACAGCAAGTTCGACAACCTTTTTTATTATTATTAGAATGAGAGAGTCTATTTTGCTCGAGTCTAATATATGCATACCATCACTTTTTGTTTACACTGAAAATGCAGTATTCAGTTACTTTCAATAAAATAATGATCACTTCAACAAGCTCTGTCTATTGTTTGAGTTGCTTTAATTTGCTTCACAAACAAATTTTTAATTCAAAACAACAGTTTTATTTACTCTATAAGTCTATCATTAGACCTATTCTGGTTTATGGTAGCCCGATTTGGGTCTCCACTTCCCTCACCAATATCAAGAGACTTCAGGTGTTTCAGAATAAACACCTGGCTATGATTGCTGATGTGCCATGGTTCGTTCGTCGAAAGATCATTCATAGAGATCTAGACGTCGAACCTATTCCAAATTATTTACTCAAAATTTCAAAGAATTTTCTTGAAAAATGTCCTCAGATTAGCAATGAGTTAATCCGCCGCCTGCCTACCTATCACCCTGGGGTGAGAAGTTCGCAGAAACGCCCAAGGGCTGTTTACGACGTCTCCTATGATTGTTTTCCTAGAGTTAAGAGACATCATGGCTGTTATTCTGAACAAGCGATCGCGAGTTCAGGTAACGGAGTGGATTTATCGCTGTAATCTTACGTCCACTGAGACTAGTTAGCTCACTGTGTATCTGAGGAGTCGTTTGGCTTTAAAAGTTCTCGCGGCTCTGTTAGTAAACAAAACGAATTGGCGCAGGGGTAAGTCAGTCGAGGGTGGGTGGGAAAGGGGCACCAGAGCCAGAAGGCTTTAATCCCCATTTACACAGGGGTAAGGTGACGGACTTCCGACCGTGAGGTTGAGGGTTCGAATCCGGCACTCAGCTCAATTCACAATTTTTATATTATGCTGCGATGTGCACCAACAATCCTTTCTTAACGGCTAGTGAATAGTTAGGTTTTTATTGTACGCTTTTTTACCCCTTTTTTTTTGTTAGGAAAATAAAAGGATGGAATAAAACCAATAAAATAAAAATAAAAATTATAAAAATAAAAATTATAAAAATACGGTCCTGATTATGGCCTTTTTTTTTTTTTGTGTGTGGATAAACATTTACTTTTCAGCATCATCTTCAACTGCTCTCACCGTTCAGCATAAAATTTCTCTGTGTACTTGGTTGAATGAGTCTATGGGACTCTGTTTACTTTTAATTATTTTGGCATCGACAACTGGTCCCTAATTGTACTGAATTTAAATTTAATTTTAACTTCTTTTATTTTGTATCTTACTTTTATTTATTATTAGTATTTTTATCTTTTTTTTTTGAGTACCATTTAATTTGAATTTTTGAAACTTTATCTTGTATTCCCACTAACATTAATTAAGCAGCCAATTAAAATTTAAAGCATATTTA
>BPLQ01013277.1:0-93472 GCA_021605075.1 Caerostris darwini | reverse complement strand
GGAAAATAAAGATTAAGGAGGAAATTCGATGAGAGGAGATATAAATTAGGAAAGGAAGAAATAAAATAAGTAATGGAAATCTAAAAACTGAAGTGGGCTTATACTCCAACTATATATCATGATATCTTTTATAGTTCAGTTCACAATTTTACTATTAATGCATATAGCCAGCCAAAGCGAGAATATTTATAATCAATCAGATTATTAACAATTTAAATATAACATCGCCACCAATCTTTCGATTAAGGAATAATATACTTATTAAAGGAAAATTAGAATTACGTTAGGAAAAATAAAAATAAGTAATAAATCTAAAACTAGTGAATATATATATATATATATATATATATATATATATATGATATCTTTTTAAGATTCAATCCCTAATTTTACTACTAATGCATATAAAAAATTTAGCCAATGTGAGAATCTTTATAATCAATCAGATTATTAACAATTAAAATTATAACATCGCCACCCAATCTTTTCGATTAAGAAAATAAACTTATTAAAGAAAATTAGAATTACGTTAGGAAAAAATAAAAATAAGTAATAAATCTAAAACTAGTGAATATATATATATATATATATATATATGATATCTTTTAAGATTTAATTCCTAATTTTACTATTAATGCATATAAAAATTTAGCCAATGCGAGAATCTTTATAATCAATCAGATTATTAACAATTAAAATTATAACATCCCCACCGATTAAGGAAAATAAAATTAGGAAAGGAAATTCGATTAAAGAAAAATAAAATTAGGAAAGGAAAAATAAAATAAGTAATAAATCTAATAAATCTAAAACTAGTGAATATATATATATACGTTATCTTTTAAGATTCAATTCCTAATTTTACTATTAATGCATATAAAAATTTAGCCAAAGCCAGAATCTTTATAATCAATCAGATTATTAGCAATAAAATTATAACTGAAATCCCTACCAAACTTTTCGATTAAGCTCTTCTAGCTTAGAAACTCTCATGATCAAGTCCATAACCTTTTCTATCGAAACCGCTGTGACCTCAATCCCGACGAATAACCAGGGATTGATGAGCCTAGCTATTCCCCCTCCACCAATAGGAGTCTTCGACATTTTTGCGGATAAAGCAAAACCGAATTCCTAATCGGTAAGAATTCGATCCCTAGGATTATTTTTTTTTTCTTTCCTCTTTTCTTATCTCCTTCCTTTTGAAGATATGGCGGAGGTATTCAACTAAGCGAATTATAACGTTTTACTTAGAAAAGATCAAAATATTTATAATATAAATATACCTAGATCATTGTAACTATTTAAAACCACATATTTATCGTCTTCCAAATGAGAGAAAATTTTAAAAAAGTTTATGTAAAATAATAATATAACTTACAATTGATTCAGTTTCTTTTCATATTATACTATCGCTTATAGTTGCAGGAGAAACATTTTATTAATTCTTACTTTAACCGTGTTACTCTCTCAAGTATTACTACTATTCTAGTGCCTTAGTAATTAAATTCTTACTTTTTTAGAAGCCATTTAAATTTTTTTTAATCAAGAAATTTTTATTTTTATTTTGTTTAGTAGTGGGTTTTTGAATATCATTTATCAGTTAACGGAAAATGAAGTTTAGCGTAACTGCAAAGCATTTCCCTGCATTAAGCCAGCACAAGCGGTAAAAATGGTTTTACAGACTTCGATTGATTCTACAAAAGATTTTTACCACTATACATTTCATGCTTTTTTTTATCCCTAAACCTAGTGCATGGATGTTTGTGAGTGGTTCGGAATCCACGTTAAACTGTAGGTCCCGGGCCTATTTAGCCCAAGGTGTGCACAAGATGACCGTAGAACGACAAACCAACCGAACCCTAAAACTAGTTTCCCCTAAACTCCCTATAACAGTTTTTTTAAAAATTTAAGAAAAGCATAAATAAATATTTAATTAATTAAATATAACTATGATAAAATAAGTTATATGCTCTGTTTCTATTGGCATTGTTAATCTTTACGTTTGTTAAACAAAAGTATGATGTGTCTAGTGACTTAGTAACTAAATTCTTACATTTTTAGAAACCATTTAAATTTTTTTTATTCAAGAAATTTTTTTAAAAATTTTATTTAGTAGTGGATTTTTAATATCATTTATCTCCTAAGGTTAAAGGAAAATGAAGTTTAGCGAAACCGCAAAGCATTTCCCTGCATTAAACCAGCACAAGCGGCAAAAAGGGTTTTACAGACTTCGATTGATTCTACAAAAGATTTTTACCACTATGCATTTCATTTTTTTTTTTTTTTTCTACCTGAAACTAGTTTCCCCTAAAACAGTTTTTTAAAAATTTAAGGAAAAGCATAAATAAATATTTAATTAATTAAATATAACTATGATAAAATAAGTTAAATGCTCTGTTTCTTTTTGCATAGTTAATCATTACGTTTGTTAAAGAAAAATACGATGTGTTTTACGTATATTAATTTCCTTGCATTAAACCAGCAAAAACGGTTTTACAGACTTCGATTAACTCTACAAAAGATTTTTAACCCTATTCATTTCATTTTTTTTTCTCTCCCTAAAACTAGTTTTTCCTAAACTCCTTAAAACAGTTTTTAAAAATTTTAAGAAAAGCATAAATAAATATTTAATTAATTAAATGTAACTATGATAAAATAAGTTAAATGCTCTGTTTCTTTTAGCATAGTTAATCATTACGTTTGTTAAAGAAAAATAATGTTTTACGCATTAATAAAAAAATAAGTTAACAAACAAAATACCTTTTATGTTGTCAAACAATTTACCTTTTATATTGACGACTTAATAATAATAGCTCTTTATTGCTAAATTGATTATTTTAATAAATTTAATAGTAAAATTTAAAAATAAAGAAGGAGAGGAACAAAGGTTTACGTTACAATAAACTAATTATTAAATATTAGCTACTATTAAATTATTTTTTTAAAATTTTATGTAAATATATACAAAATTAATAACATACAATATAATTATAAATGTTATAAAAATTTACAGTTATTAAAATTTTAAAACATTATTTACTATGAAATAAAAAAAACTAACGTATGTAAAATATTTTAACTATTTAAAAAAAAATTTAATACGCATGGAAATTTTAAATTATGTAAAGCAAAAGTTGTCTAAAAGTAGAGGCTGAAAGGTAAAGTAACTGATATTAAATTATTATTTTAACAAAGAATTTCCAAATCATGATTCGATATTAAGGACGAATTAAATCGTCAAAATAAATGTTTAAATTTTAATATTTATAAAAGATTATTTTTTAAATTACAATTTAAGGCTCTTTGAAGTAATATTAAGGTAGGTAAGTGTATTTGAGCACTTATTTTTTTTTTTAAATAAATTGTGCTCGCCAAACTCTTCTGAAAGTGAAGAAACTAAGTCTAACGTAATTTTTAAATGCATAAAAATTAATTAATTGATTTTACATTAAAAATACAGCTCATTTTTAAGGAAAACCTCAATTAGGACTGCAAAGACATACTCACACACTCGTTCTTTGGTGCTGGACTACATGTCTCTGCTGCATGCAAGTTGCCTTGGGAAAGTCTTGGGTTGGGGACAATTGTCCCAAATATCTTCTCTGTGTCTATGGACTTCTATACTATTTGTTCATAGGTTAAGAAGTGTGAATAACATGAGACATCACACATTGAATGTGAATACTCGTGCACCTGGTCTAAGGTATATTAGTAAGGAGCCAATCAGAAGAGAGATGATGAGCGCATGCTCGCACTCTACCAATCAAAGCTTCTCACGTCAGTAAATTCGGAAAAACAAGGGCATGAGCAAGAACACCTAGAAAACTTTCCGGTGCGCACATTTTCAAATGACGCAAGAATTCGGCCCGGGCTTTTGAAGGAATCAAAAAGAAAAAAAATTCTTGTTTGGTTCCACAACAGATTAAGAATAGTAACACATCTAGGAGCTATCCGGGACCTGTTTGCTGATTTCGTGGAAAACGGGAGGGAAAACAGAGGAAAACATTCCAGTAAGAACAACAACTTATTTTTCGAAGAACGATTTTATGTCCTAGGGGAATTTAAAAGTTTAATAATAACAGGACGAAAGCAGATATCGATAAACAACTTTACGTATTTACGATTTACATACGTGGAAAGATAGATTTATCAGAAAAATATTTTCTTGCAAAGAACTCGATATTTATGACGCTTATAGAATTTATAATTTATTGTGCATGACCATTTGAATAAATTGACTTACCTCCTTGAATAAAAAATATAATTTAATTTTAATTGCAAAATAATAATAGTTAAGGTCATTTCAAGGTTAAAAAAAATTACCAAAATGTGGGACCTTTTTTTTTTTTTTTTTTTTTTTTTTTTTTTTTTTTTTTTTTGTAATTTTGCATTTTTCAGTAAAATTAATATTGTGAAAGTATAATGCGCTGAAAACAAATATATAGCCCACATTTTTTAAAATGATTTATAATTGGTACTTAAGGAAAATTTCAAAACGATATAAAGTATTAAATATCATAAAATTTTCTAAAAAATTTGCAATACATTTTTTATCACAAGAGTCATACATTAAATTCCGTTTATTTTAAAACATTCTTTATAACATTCTCTAACATTCTTTATTCTTTAAAATAAATTGTCGACTTTAGTTTTTATTTGCCTGTTGATGATTAAAAATAAATCAAGAATTTATGAAAGGGTTAAATATTAAAAAAAAAAATGTTAAGAAATTTTTAATTACAGAGATATTTTATTAAAAATGTTTTATGGATAGTGATGAAGTGTATTGTAAGGTAAAGTAAAGCATAATATCTTTATTTGATTATCTTTTCTCAAAGTTTTAATCTACATTATTTTATTATTTTTTAAGCATGTTATAAATGCTAAAAGTTAAATTAAATAATTATTGTTAATGCTATTTAAAATGGAAAATATTTTCGAAATATTAATAATGATAAGTACATAAGATATTTATTATTTATTTAAGCACATGAGACGTTTTATTAAGCGCATAAGAGAGTGTGAATTTAAAACTAATGCATTTCATATTTATTTGTGTATTTCTTAAATATTTCAATTTTAAATTTGTTGATATTGCTGCAACGTTTATGTTTTTATCCATGTAAAAACTTCATCAATTATTTGTATTTATTTGCATTAATGCTTTTTGTATTTTTTATAATTTTTATTTAAACTCCACGACTTTAATTATAGATAATCCCATGCTTTCTAGAAATTCACCTTTTAATTCTATAATTAAGCATATTTATTATGTATCATATATTTTAATTGCAAAATAATTTTAAGAAAATTCAAGACTTGATAGCTATGAAAATGTAAAAATATTTGTGAATTCCTAATCGTATCGTTTTTTGTCTATTATTAGCACAGAAAATTCTTTTATTACATTTTTCTATATACCTTTAAGTTCTTTTTCGCTGATCAGGTATTTTATATTTTCGCAAGTATAATATTTTAGCGACACTGCATTTAATCGATGTTGTGAAAATACTGAATAACGGCTGCATCCTAGTGAATTCCATAATAATATCGTTTTTTGTCTGTTATTAGCACATAAAATTCTTCTATTATATTTTTCCATAAATTTTTTTTAGCTAATCAGTTACTTCATCAGTTATTTTATACTTTAGTAAGTATAATATTTTAGCGACACTGAATTTAATCGATGTTGTGAAAATACTGAATAACGGCTGCAGCCCGGTGAATTCCATAATTATTAGCCATTGCTCCATCTATTATTAACACATAAATAAAATTATTTTATTTTTGTGCTAACAATAGATATTAACACATAATATATACACATTATAGCTTTAAGCTTTATATATCTTTAAGTGTTTTTTGCTAATGAGTTACTTCATCAGTTATTTTATACTTTCGCAAAGTATAATATTTTAGCGACATTGCATTTAATCGATGTTGTGAAAATACTGAATAACGGCTGCAGCCCGGTGAATTCTATAAACATATATTTTTTATTTATTCCATAAGCATTTCTTTTTTTATCTCCATAAGCATATCTTTTTTTATCTATTCCATAAGTATATCTTTTTTTATCTATTCCATAAGCATATCTTTTTTTATCTAATCAGTTACTTCATCAGTTATTTTATATTTTCGCAAGTATAATATTTTAACGACACTGCTTTGAATCGATGCTGTGAAAATACTGAATAACGGCTGCAGCCCGAAATTCGACCCAATACTTATTTTGATTAATTAAAGTTTCTCACACGATGCAGCAGAAATGGAAGCATTTATTCAACAGGCAACGGACATGACTCGATTAATCCTAGTGAACTAATGACGAACTTATACAATGCGCTCAAAAGTACCATCCCGTTCGATAGAATCGAGCTTGAAATAAATGACCGGTCGTCATGGCAAATAATACTGGTATTTCACCCACCATCCATCCAAATCTGATACAGAGCAACCGAAGAGAGAAAATGGTTGTGAAGAGCAGCTGTAAAGAACACTCACGGAAACTCTCTAACGAGCTTTTCGGTTGCATTTCGCCCAGGACGCTCCGTGCACATGATGGGTGCAAACTGCCTTTAGATTCGTGGGCATGATTAGTCGTCGCAAAGGAAGTAGGTTTTCAAAATATCATTTTTATTAAATAAAATACTTTGTAGACAGTGATACCATAATTTAGCTTAGGTACCACAAGTTTTTTTTAATGAATTATTTACTGTTGAATAAAAAATAACGAGAGCATGAAAAAATTAGCATTGAATTAATTTACAAAAATCAAAATATATTTTTTATTAAATTAAATACTTTGTAGAAAGTTATATTTATTTTACCACTCTTTTTTTTAACGAATTATTTACTGTTGAAGAAAAAATGAGCGCATGAAAATTAGCATTGTTGTGATTGATTAATTTTTTTAATGTATACTCATATTTATAAAAGTTCAATTCGCTCAGAATTCTTCATCGTAGGATAAAACATTATTTTATAAAATTCAAAATATCATTTACTGTTGCATTTACTGATGAATTTACTGAATTTACTGATTTAATGAAATTTGAATTTTCTGAATTTACTGATTTTAAAATTATATATTGTTGAATAAAAAATAACGAAAATATGAAAATTAGCACTGTTGTGATTGTTTAATTTTTTTAATGAATAGTCATATTTATGAAAGTTCAACAGAATTGTTCATCGTAGGATCCAACATTATTTTACAAAATTCAAACTATTATTCTTATTAAATAAAATACTTTGTAGACAGTTATATTTAGGTTACCACAATTTAGTTTAGGTACCGCAAGTTTTTTTAACAAATTATTTACTGTTGAATAAAAAATAACGAGAGCATGAAAATTAGCATTGTTGTGATTGTTTATTTTTTTTAATATATAGTCATTTTTATAAAAGTTCTAACAACAGAATTCTTCATCGTAGGAACCAACATTATTTTATAAAATTCAAAATATTATTTTTATTAAATAGAATATTTTGAAGAGAGTTATATTTAGGTTACCACTCTTATTTTAACGAATTATATACTGTTGAAGAAAAAATGAGCGCATGAAAATTGGTATTGCTGTGATTGTTTAACTTTTTTTTTAATGTATAGTCATATTTATAAGTTCAACAGAATTCTTCATCGTAGGATCCAACATTCTTTTACAAAATTCAAAATATCATTTTTATTAAATAAAATAGTTTGTAGACAATTATATTTAGGTTACCACATTTAGTTTAGGTACCACAAGTTTTTTTTAACGAATTATTTAGTGTTGAATGAAAAATAACGAGAGCATGAAAATTAGCATTATTTCACAAAATTCAAAATATTTGTGAATTCAATATATTTTATAGAGTTATATTTTGGTTACCACTCTTAGTATTAACTAATTATATACTGTTTAAGAAAAAATGAGCGCATGAAAATTGGCATTGTTGGGATTGTTTAATTTTTTTAATGTATAGTCATATTTATAAAAGTTCAACAGAATTCTTCATAGTAGGATCCAACATTATTTTACAAAATTCAAAATATCCTTTTTATTAAATAAAATCTTTGTAGAGAGTTATATTTAGGTTACCACACTTTTTTAACGAGTTATATATTGTTGAATAAAAAATAATGAGTGCATGAAAATTGGCATTGTTGCGATTGTTTAAATTTTTTAATGTATAGCCACATTTTAAATGTTTAACAGAATCCTTCATAGTAGGATCCAATACTTCTACATTATTTATCAACATTCAGCTTAGCATTAAATCATTGGTTTCGCGTTATTCCTATACACATTTTTTATTTGATTACTTATATATTTTTAATTAATGCTTCGTAGATTGATTTTTTTTAATTCTTTTAATATAAAAAATTAATTTAATATTGTTATAACAACATTAAATTCAAATAAACAACAGTATTCCGCATTAACAACAGCATTAAATTAACAAACTCAATTTATTGTTGTTGTTTATTAATGCTGTTTAATGTTGTAAAACTGAATTTAATGTTTTTTCTTAATCATAAAATGTTATTTTATTTCATATTTTAGTTTTGAATTATTATTTTTTATTTTTTCATTTATTCATTGCTCAAATATAAAAACTTAATATATTGTTTAATAATATTTATTTTATTATACGATCTCATTTCACTTATATAACTCAGGCACATGCTCCATAACTTTTTTAAAATATTTTTAATGTTGTAACTTGATTTTTTCATAAATGTATTTTTCATGTTCTGAAACAAAATGTTTTCTCTGAATCCTTCTTTATTATGCACCTTTCACATATTTTTTGCAAAACTTAACTTAATATGCCATATCCGTTTAAAAATATTCCAGTTTACGTTTTTATAATTGTTTTTTTTTTTAAATTGTATAAAATTTTATGACTAAAATGATGCGATGTTAAATTTAATCCGTTTTACAAATAAACAAGTAATATAAAAAAAAATTTTAAAGTCAATTCCTATTTAAGTTGAAATTTTCCTCTTACATCTGGTGCCATCTATTGGTAGATACATGCAACTTAAATCTAAAAAAAACCTAAAATTATAGGGAGAGTGTGAACTAATAGAAGGAATTGAAAAAGCAAATAAATTACACTCACATTAAATTATTTTTCCATTTTATTTTGCATTGCTAGAGCGCAGATGTCATTCCCGGCACTGGATAGATTTTTTTTTTTTTTTTTTGCTTTATCCTCCTTTACCAATTTGTTTCTTTTCTTTTATTTCAAATCGATATCGTTTTCTGATACATTTCCGTCTTTCCCTTTTCATGCAATAAAACGATCTCCCCCTATTTTTGTAAGTAACTTTCATTTATCTCCATTTATCTATCGATTGAAATGTACACATTTCGGAAAATTAAGATTTTATTTGATGTGTCGAGAGCTGTTTCGAAATTTCGTGACTCGTTTTGACATTATTGAGCCTGAGTTGAATTGCATTTCGATTATGCATACAGGATATTACTTAAACTTTGCCATGAAAAAGAAAATGAATTCGTGTCAACATTTGTTGATTTCTCACTTGTAATTAACTTTTATTTTTATTTTTCGTCTAGCAATACATAATATAGTTCTATTTTTTATTTAAAAATGTGTAGCATATATTATTAGAGTGAAAATTTTATTTGAATAGGACAGTTATAAGATATTATACTAACATAAAAGCACAATTTAACGTTTTCTCACACAATTAAGTTCCAATTATTTTATTTTTCACGTGTAATTAATTTTTATTTTTGCAATACATAATATAGTTCTATTTTTTATTTAAAAATATGTAACATATATTATTATAGTGAAAATTTTATTTGAAAAAAGAGATTTTTCATAAAATATTATGCTATCTCTAAAAGCACAATTTAATGTTTTCTACTAAATTCATCAATATTTTCTACTAAATTCATTAATATTTTCTACTAAATTCATTAACGTTTTCTAATTACACAATTAAATTCCAATTCTTTCTAATTATTTTGTTTTTCACGTGTAATTAATTTTTATTTTAGCAATACATAATATAGTTCTATTTTTATTTAAAAATGTGTAATATATATTATTATCATGAAAATTTTATTTGAATAGCGAGTTTTTTCTTAAAATATTATACTATGGTTAAAAGCACAATTTAATGTTTTCTACTAAATTCATTAACGTTTTCTAATTACACAACTAAATTCCAATTCTTTCCAATTCTTTTATTTTTCACGTGTAATTAATTTTATTTTAATTTTTGTCGAGCAATACATAATATAATTCTATTTTTTTATTTAAAAATACATAATATAGTGAAATTTTTTTTTTAATTGAGAGATGTTAATATTAATATTATTATGATGTTATGTTAATGTGAATATTGCATTAGTGAAAAATTTTATTTGAATAGAGAGAGTTTTCATATTTTAATATCGCTAAAAGCACAATTCAACGTTTTCTTACACAACTAAGCTCCAATTATTTTATTTTACACGTGTAATTAATCTTTATTCTAATTTTTGTCTAGCAATACATAATAAAGTTCAATTTTTTTATTCAAAAAATGTAACATACATTGTTATCGTACAAAATAGTATATATAAAGTATTCCCTTCTATATTGAAGTCTTTTCTTTAAAATCCGTATACAATTGTTGAAAATACTTTTCAAATCCGATATCTTAAAGTGTCAGGACTTTTACGTTTTTTTTTTTTTTTTTTTTAAATCTTTTCAATTTTGGAGAAATGTTATCTTTTAAACACATTTTTATCTTTACAAACATGTTAAAACATCTGGTTTGAGGTCAGATGAATGCTGTGGGTACTTAAGGGTGTTAATCTTATATTTGGTAATATAATATTTAACTATAAGTAACCGATTCTTAAGAGTATGGCCAAACTCACTCCTTTCTTGTCTATATTTAGAGCACTTCTTTCTAAAAACGATTACGGTGTCATGGTGGAATTTTCAAGTTAATTTTTAATTTTCAAGTTAAGCGTCTTATTTGCATCTTGGCCCAGTGTAATACATTAATAATGAATTATAACTTTGTAACTAAAAAAGAATTCCAACAATGTTTTAAGTGAAAGGGCTGTTGTTTACAAAACGCTTTTTTTTTTTTTTTGCCTCATTTCCACAAGCTTCAATCAGCATCTTAAAGGGTCTCAGAATGTGTTTCGTGTAATAAAACACAATATTTAATGTTCATTTATATTTTTAATTCTTATCAAATTTTTTATCAATTTTTATCAAAATTTTTATTAATTTTTCAATAATTTGCATAAGCGTAATTATCAATTGTTTCTAGCATTTAAATGTCATTAAGTAATATCTAAAATTATTTCCATTTGCATATTATAATATATTGTATTGAATTGCATATAAGAACAATTAAATATTATTTACTCTTGAATATTATTATATATTAAATTATATTGCATATATTTAGTATTATTTAATATTTTCATTATTTCTAAGCATATCAGTAAAAAGGGAATACATATACAAATAAACATATGCTTAGATATCACAGAAAAGATTACATTTACAAATAAATTCCTATATAAATATTACAAAAAAGAATATGCATAAAATATACAATAATAATAATGAATACAATAATAAATATAAGAATAATTGCCACAAAAAAGGATAAATAATAACATGATGAACGAAAATATTTTTCATCGTGATGTTTTCATGCATAGAATACATTATATACACATTATATTTTTATAACTACTATATGTATATATTCATTATTTTTATTATAACTACCATTAATTTTTAAATATGAAAAAAATGCTTATTTTCAAATCTGCAAAATGTATTGAAGTAGCGTTGAAATGCTTTTTATTTTTATCGCGAAATATATGCATTGATAAAAATTGAAATCTTTCTAAATATAACAGGAAATACTCATAATAGAAAAATGCCCATTGTTATTATTATTATTATTATTTTTGACAGATAGTATTAAATGGGTCATTGTAAACGTGACTGTGCAAGAGTGGAAGAAAAAAGGTTATTGGATAGTTATACGGTTTCTCTGCGTTTTTTCACTATTAAATCTGTAAATAAATATATATCTGTAAAGAAATGTAATTTTTTTTTTATAAATGTAAGGGAAAATAACAAATTAAAATAATATTTCTAATATTCGGGTTTTTTTTTCAAATCTTTAATTTTTATAGTTTTGAAGTATTTACAAGTATCAGTTGAGTATTTAAAGACAATGAATTAAAATATTTTGTCTTTTTTAACTTTTTCATATAATAATTGATGGTTTAGACAGTAGACTAACGTTCGTCAAAGCCACGGCCTCACTATAGTTTAATAGAATCGGTGGGTAGGGTAATAAATAGGCAGACAATTTTCAGTTAAGGGGACGAAGTAAGAAGAACGCTAAGGCATAGATAAATATTAAGCAATATTTAATTTTTTCATATTATATTTTTGAATGTGTCAGAAAAAAAGGGACTACATATACAAATAAATATATGTTTAAATATCACGGAAAAAACTACATTTACTAGTAAATTACTGCATAAATATTACAAAAAAGAATATGCATAAAATATACATGAGAATGATTGTCACAAAAAAGAATGAATAATATGATTAATGAAAATATTTTTAAGCGCTATGTTTTCATGCATAGAATACATGATATACACATTATATTTTCATAACGACTATATTTATATATATTTTTTTTATTATAACTACCATTAATTTTTAAATATGAAAAAAATGCTTATATTCAAATCTGCAAAATGTATTGAAGTAGCATTGAAATGCTTTTTATTTTTATCACGAAATATATGCATTGATAAGAATTGAAATCTTTCTAAATATTACAAGAAAAACTAATAATAGAGGAATGCTCATTATTATTAATTTTTTGACAGATATATTTATTTTTAAATATGTCAGAAAAAAGGGGAATACATATACAAATAAATATATGTTTAAATATCACAGAAATAACTACATTTACTAATACATTGCTGTATAAATATTATAAAAAAGGATATGCATAAATTATACATGAGAATGATTATCACAAAAAAGAATAAATAATAGGAAAAACGAAAATATTTTTAAGCGCTATGTTTTCATGCATAGGATGCACGATATAATTTATGAAAACTATTATATTTACGTATTTATTATTTTTATTATAATAAATATATAAATAAATTTATAAAAATTTATTATTTTTGTTATAATAAATATATAATTAAATATATAAAATTTATTATTTTTATTATTTATAACTATCATTATTTTTTGAATAAGGACAAAAATATTTTCAAATCTTTAAAACTTATTGAATTAGCATTGAAATTCTTTTTATTTTTATCACAAAATATATACATTGATTTGAATTGAAATCTTTCTAAATATAGCAGGAAAGACTGATAATAGAAGAATGCTCATTATTATTATTATTATTATTTTTTGACAGATGGTGTTAAATGGGTCCTTGTAACTGTGCAAAGGAAAAAGGTTATTGGATAGTTATGAGATTTCTCTGAGATTTTTCACTGATATTAGACAGTAGACCAGGGATGGGCAAACTACGGCACGCTGGCCAACTCCGGCCCGGCGTATGGTTCGATCCGACCAGCGGATAGTATTTTAATTTACCGTCACAGGCAAATTAAAAGAAATACATATTTTTATATTATATATCCATCTCCTTTTCTACTTTGATTAAACATTTTTTTTTCATCCTTTTTTTTCAAAGGACTGATGATCTTTTTACTTTCTCTATTTTTTCTCTACAAAACATAAATCCACGGAAATAGCAAGCGCAAACAGCTTTGTTATTTCTAAATATGCCAAAGTTAGAGTTTTACAAATCATTATCGAAAGTAAGTTTCCCAAATTTAATATCTCACGCCCAGAAAATCAATGCTATGTTTGCTTCATCTTATATAAGTGAGCAAGAGTTTTCAACTATGAACTTTAGAAAGAATTATTTCAGAAATAGACTGACAGATGAACATTTAGCCTCGTTCCTTAGAATCAATACACCTCACTTCGAACCTCAATATAATTAACTTTTTAAAATGAAATCGCGATTTCATTTATCTCATTAACATATTTAAATTGTAATACGAGTATATTATTTTTAAAATTTTAGAAAAATTTATCTTGGCCCGCCAAACTTTTTTTTTTCGATTTTTGGCCCGCCACCGAAAATGTTTGCCCACCCCTGGTCTAGTACCTGGCATTATGATTATTTTAGGGTATGGTAAAATGATGCCAATTTCAATTATAATCTTAATTTTTTAAACGAATGTTTTTAATTGATCGCAATTAAAAATCTGTAAATAAAAATTCGTTTTGGTTTCTTTTTAAATTTTGTTCAAAATGATAGTATACACTTTAAAACATTTTTAAAATCTCTGCAATCATGTAGTATTTCATTACTGAGAGAAAATTGAATAAATATACTATTAAAACCGCGCAAGTAAAATGAAATATTTTCAAGAATTGTGAAAGATAACTTTTTTTTTTTTATCTTTGATCGATTTTAATAATAGTGTTATATAAATATTTAAAAGTTAGTCGATTTTTAGTCCGCGACCGAAAAAGTTCGCCCATCTCTGCAGTGGACTAACGTCCGTCTAAGCCACGGCATCACAGTAGTTGAATAGAATCGGTGGGTAGGGTAATAAATCGACGGAAGGGGATGCTGTAATGATGCCGCTGACAATTTTCAGGGAAGGGGAGCGAGTAAGAAGAACGCTGCGGCCTGGATAAGTGTTTATCTTAATGATAGGCCAGGGATTGGTTCTGCACCACTCAAATGAGAAGCTTTTTAAAATAATTTGCTATTAGAGTAATTCTAAATATATTTTAGTTCCTTATTGAATGCAATTTCTGTTTCGTTTTTCATTAATATTTTCTGAATGGCAAAGCATGTAATTTTCGAAAAACAATTGTTTGATTATATTCGTTTTTTTTCACTGTAGAAATAGAAGGTAATTCCGTTACTTTATTTTATTTTTTATTTTTCCTCCTGCAGAAATACTTTCTTTTCGTTTTTGTTTAATAATTCGTCATATTCTTTGCTTCGACGTTTAAATACTCTGTGAAAGTCTTTTTTTTTTTTAAATAATATTAAATAAAATGATATACAGTAGAACCTCTGTAAGTCAAATTTCAAGTGAGACGCCAAATAATTCGAGTTATAGAGTTTTCGACTTATGGAGGATTCCGACTTGCGCTGATTTTGTAAAAAAAATATTCAACTTGTAGAGGTTTAGATTCTTTCTAACCTATTTTGAATTAGAGAGGTAAAATAAATAAAAATTCAAGTTACAAGGGTAATAAAAATGTTTATTTTTCACTTTAAAAGTAATATTATGTACTACAATAAAAAATCAAAATAATTCCGAAACAATCTTAAAATTAAAAATATTATGTATTAAAAAAGTCAGTTATTTTTATTATTTTTTTTTCTTTAGACAATTCGATCGTTCTCTATCTATAGCATTATCTAAGCTATAAAGAGCAGAAAATTCTTTTACTTCCGAGTTGCTATTTCATAGAATTGGTTATTCTATTTACTATATGCTCATATATTGCTTTCTAAGAATAGGTTTTGGGGCTTGAAGGGAAGGGAACAAAAAAATTTTTCGATTTGTGGAGGTTTTCGACTTAAAGATGTTCTACTGTATTTTAATCTTTCAATTATAAAAAAAGGTTAAACGAAAATACAAAAGAATCGAAGACATCAGAAATTTGTTCTATTATATCGAAAATAATGATGACATGAGGGCATGGGGGTTATATTGATTGGGTTGATATAATCGATATTTTTCCCCACCACCATGTTTGATGAAGAGAAGTATGAAAGGAAGATGTTATCATACAATAAAAGAAAAATATCAAATAGTTTTCATAGATGGATGAAATGGAGAAGGCGGTTTTTCGCCTTGCTTGTTATTTCTGTGATATTTGCTTATATGTTTATGCTTGTATTTTTATTTATCAATTATGTTTACATAAATTAACTGGTATTCAGTGCTTCATTTTTTTTATCGTCACTTTTGTTTTTGTTCAATTCTTTCTGTTAGCTCCCACTCTCCCAATATATATATCTTGTTCAAATTTTCAATCGTTAATAAAATACTTTTTATTCATCCACTCAAGTTCAAATACATTTTTTTGAACTTGTAGTGGATGACACTTTATGTTAATACAGTTTTTTCAAATATTAATTCATTAATTAAATTTAATTAATTAATTATATTTTTTAGATTTAATTTGCATATATCTACCAATATATGGCGCCAGATAAACTTAAAAAAATGAATGAAAATTATTTATAAAGGGCTGTCTGCAATATAGCGAGAAAAAAAATAGGAATTGACTTAAATTTTTTTTTTTTTTTATATTACTTTTTTTTTCGTATATTTAACTTTATGTATATTATATATAACTTTAATTTTATATATTTAACTTTATTTTTTTATGTGTATTGAACTTGATATGCCAATAAAGAATTTCTTTTTCCATTAATTTGATTAACATTTTTGCATTGGAATTACTTTTTAAAACCTTTTGTTAAAAAACCAATATTGTCTTAGTAAATAAAAATATTTTATTAGATAATTAAAAATTTATTTTTCTAGGAGATAGTACCAAAGAATATATGATGTATTGAAGAAAAAAATATATATAAATTATTATATAGTGGTTAAAATGCATTTTTACTATTGCCTAATAATGCGTATTGTGACTTGAGGTTAGTTGCCTCTGCAACTTCAAATATATAACAGATTCAAAGTTTCTCAGTATGCACCACAGTGAGGAAGCTTGATTCCCACCATCCATATTTTGTCACTGCAATTTAGAACGAACATTCTATGAATGTAATTTAAAGGAACATCACCCTTTCTGTCTCTTTATTTCAATTCCTTCTATTAGCTCACACTCTCCCTATATATATCTTGTTCAAAATTTCAATCGTTAGTAAAATAGTTTTAATTCATCCACTCAAGTTCAAATACATTTTTTTTGAACATGTAGTGGATGGCACTGGATGTTAATACAGTTTTTTCAAATATTAATTCAGTAATTCAATTTAATTAATTAATTTTAGTTTTTTTTTTTAGATTTAAGTTGCCCGTATCTAATAATAGATGGCGCCAGATATAAGAGGAAAATTTCAATTTTATTTTTAAAGGACTTTCCTGCAGTATAGTGAAAAAAAGTAGGAATTGACTTTAATTTTTTTATATATTTATATTGCTTGTTTATTGTTTCTATCCCTGGCATAAAAACTGAACCTTTTTTGGTTTTAAACACTTGTTGGATATTGAACGAAGCTCTTTTATTTCAGAAGTTCAAAATGCAGTCTATCCATAGATTAGTAATAAAATAGAGCACGCATAAGGGTTGCCGATTTGAAGTCATAATAATTGTCACGTGACAGGCTAATATTTCTGCAACCAACCCGTTTAGTTATTCTTCTATTGATTTGCATTCGTTGATTTGTGCTGTTTAAATAGGTCTTTGTGAATGGTTGCGGCTAGAAATGTGATGAAGGTGGTCAATTATGGATTTCACAGATTGGTAGGAATTTTTTTGTTTGTTATAATGAATAAATATAGCATATTTTAAAAACAATTTTATTGAGTACAGTAGAACTTCTTTAAGTCGAACCTCGATAAGTCGAAAACCTCCACAACTCGAAAAAAGTTTTTGTTCCCTTCCCTTCAAGCCCCAAAACCTCCATTACTCGAAATTTCAACCCTCTATAAGTCGAGATAATTAGTCAATCCCCACAAGCCATTTTAGTATATATTTTCCCTCCATAACTCGAAAAAAAAAATTGGACCTCTGTATCTCGAACATTAGCAATGTTTGATTTTACAATCTTTACAACTCGATCATTTGAAACTAATAACCTCTATAGCTTGAAGAAAAATAAATTACCGTCTTTAAGGATTTGCCAACAATGCACGTCATTGTTTCTTAGAAAATAATATATGATTATATAGTAAATAGAATAACCAGTTCTATGAAATAGCAACTCGAAAAAAAAATAATTTTCTGCTCTTTATAGATTAGATAATGCTATAGATAGATAACGATCGAATTGTCTAAAGCAAAAAATAAATAAAGAAAGCAATAATAATAACTGACTTTTTTAATACATAATATTTTTAATTTTAAGGTTGGTTCGGAATTATTTTGATTTTTTATTGTAGTACATAATATAATTTTTAAGTTACAAATAAACATGTTTATTACCTCAAAGTGATTTTTTTATTTTTTTTACCTCACTAACTAAGAATCTAAAACTCTACAAGTCGAATATTTCCTTACAAAATCCGCGTAAGTCGAAATCCTCCATAAGTCGAAAACTGTATAACTTGAATTATTTGGTGACTCCCTTGAAGTTCGGCTGACAGAGGTTCTACTGTATATGCAATTCATATCTGATTTATATCGTAGCCTCTTTCATTAATTAGTATGTTAAAATGATAATTTTTATTTTGATGGATAGCTATAATATTCATCTATTGGTTAGAAGTCAATTTAAGCAATTTAGAATTAATTTTCAACGTGTATTTGAAGGATTTAAGCTTAACATATGCGATGATTGGCAATTTTTTATGATTATGCCTTAAGTGATTAAGGAAAAAAATGGCTTATCATATAACAATTTTCAAAGCAAATATTTCATTTCTATGTATCCATTATGTTACTCCAGACGTAGATAAAAGCTATTCAGAGGAAAAATTGATTAAATTTACTTAAATGGAAATAATAATGAATAATTTATAGTGAAATAGTTTTGACAAAATTAATTATTAATCAGAAATTTTCTAGTGCATTTGTACATGATGAATATATGTGCAAATTTAAAATAATAAAATGTAGAATTTAATTGTAGAGCAGTTGGAATCTTTTTCTTAATATTGTATAAATTAATGCAGTATATCTGTACAAAAAGTTGATTCAAAGCGTTTCTGGTAGATTACAATAGCTAATTTATGAAAGGAGCAAAATTTGTTTTTGTTTTAACTCAGATGTTCTGGCAGTTTGACTGAATTCGTTTCTCATGTTATCTTCAAATTAAAAATTTTTAATTAACGATTGTTTGAGATGTATTTTTTTCTGCTTCACTCATGATTTAGTAGTAAAGTGCATGAGCTTGCTTATGAATCTTCGATGATTTTGTTCTCTGGTGGCGTGGATGGAGGTCACTGCTTTCAAAATCCAGGAGACTCACTAGTATCTTGGACAGCACATATAAGCATCAACAGTTAGATTGTCTTTTGGAAAGTGTGACTTTGGGTGATTGCTTTAGAATTTAGAATTGATGACCGAATGGCTAACGCTCTGGCGTTCGGTACCACAGGCATCGGGTTCAATTCCTGGCTTTGCCATGGATGTTTGTAGTGGTTCGGAATCCACTTTAAGCCGTAGGTCCCGGTCCTATTAGGATCGTAGAGCGCTGCGGGGGCAATGGCTTACCCTCAAGTTACACGCACTCCCTGGGTAATGCAAAGTGAGTAACATCGGTTCAGCCCTTCTGGCGAAGATCACGGTCTATTTGCCAGCTGCATTAGAAGAAAAAAATAACTGTAATAGACTATACATATATACTACTGTGCCCGAAAAGTAAGACCAATTTTCAACTTAAATTTCATGGGCATATGGTATTTAATTTTTTTTTCTTTTTTTATTTTGTTGGCACTGTCCTTGACATCTGTGTGAAAATTTACGTCAAAATATTCATTAGTGCTTGAGTTACGCTTGGTTTTGTGGGATGCTAAAACTGATTCCGGCGATTTTTGAAACATCTCTTCAATCGACTCAAAACGGTGTCCCTGGAGGTGGTCTTTTGAGTTTAGGGAATAGCCAAAAGTAGCACGATGCTAAATCCGGTGAATAGGGTGGTTGTGGAACGATATGCGTTTCATTTTTGTCGAAAAAGTCGCGAAGAATCAATGCAGTGTGAGCTGACGCATTCAGTGTTTTCGGTAATTATACAATAATAATTTAAACATTGTTGAAGAAAGAAATTGATTCTACAATAATAATTTAAAAATCTTTATTACGGCTTTAATCAGAAGAATTTTTTGAATAAATTTCAGCTATGATCAAAATAAAAAAATAATTAATTCTGAAGAGAAAAATGGACTTCATAATATTTTAATTTTTCAGTTATAAGAAATATAGACACACATAAACGCACACAAATCTTTTAATTTATTTATATTTATGCATAGATACATAAAATATGGATTTATTCTGATTTTAATTTGGCCATTTTCATAACTGTAGAAATTCTTTTTTTCGATTTTAATATTCTATACCTTTAAGAAAACAGAATAAAATAATTCACTTTACCTCAATAGCTATAAACATTTAACTTGAAATTTATATACTATATTTGCTACAGTTATTTCTGGAATATATGGATTACAATTAACTTCCGAAACACAGAGTTTGAGCAAGTTCTTAATTATTGACGGGAGTGGTGAAGTGATGGCTAGTGATTAAAGGTCCATTAACGGATTTGGTCAGTTATATTTCCTGATTAATGCACTTTAAATGTATCTTTCCAAGTAATCTCGTAAATTATACTAATCTTATTGTATAGTATTATATATATAAGATTATTTGTCCAAAGGTTAGTTATTTTCCTTGAATCAATTTACACATCCATTATGTATAAAGGGATAATAGAAAGTTAAAATAAGTTCAACTTTGTATTCACTTTGTATTACAAAAGCGAGTTTAAATTATGATAATCATTAAATGTTTGTATATAAGTTTTATTATAAGCCAATTAACAATTTATTATAAACCAATAAGTAGCTTAAAATATAGGGTCTAATAGTTGGATTAATAAGAACTTTATGAAATTAGCACAATAAATAATAAAGAAGAGCTGATTATAAATATTGTAGTCCATGCAGGCTATGTAAATGTCAATAATCTTAAGAGTTTTTGTTTATAATAAATATAAAATTGCATCGTTACTGTAATATGAGAAATTGGTTGACGTCTGTGATAAACAAAAAAAATTGTAAAATTCCAGCAAAGCCAACAAGATTACAGAAGTAAATGTTAGTTTGCTATTATAAATGACAATAGTTGTTGTCTAAAAAAATTTTTAGGAGACAATTTTTTCCTCTCGTATAGTTTTCTACCTCTTTCTTTAATTCTTTAATTTTTTAATTGTCTATTTATAACAGTATTTGTTACAATTGCCACAAATTTAATTATTATTAATGTATTGTTGTCAAATTCAGGTTTTAAGCGATTAATCAGAAAAAAATCATATTAATGAATTTAAAAATGCTCAATTTACTAAATGAAACAGTTATCTAGAACAGTTATCTAACTAAATTGAGAATCACATAGAGAATGCACACTATAATTTAAAAAAATTAATCACAGCCATTATGGTTATATATAAGTTACTTGTAGACTGTTCGAATTAACGCAAAAGAAACTGATTTACATTTTAAAAGTAACTAGAACAGGAACCTCCTCTCTCACATACATAAATATGCTTGTAACGCTAGTAAGGTTTGGTTTGGTTTGTCCCTCTACGGTCATTTTGTGCACGCTTTGGATTAATTAAACCAGGACCTGGAGTTTAACGTGGATTCCGAACCACTAATAAACATCCATGCCACCACCAGGATTCGAACCTGAAGTCTGTGAGTATGTAACTAGTAAGGAGAAGAAGGCAGGGAGTGAATATATTTAGCCAACTTACTAAAATATAGTGAAAACTAAAATATTGATGACAAAAAACGTTCTTTTTTCCTTTCTAGCAAAATCAAGTGTTATATAATTCTGCAATAAAATGCATCCGTATTTTCTTATGTCAATGAACCAGTAAGGCCATTTCTCCAGGGCAAACCACTTATGTAAAGAAATGTGACAATAATAACACTGCAAATCCACTTTAACTAAATAAAATCAGTACTTTAAAGAGAAATAAAATGCCTTTTTGAATTGAATTGAATATTTAAATTGACCTATCAAGATCAATTTGGGAATTTACACTTGAAAAGAATATTTTAAGCTTAAACCTATACTATCAAATGGTGTATTTTATTTAAATAGCATGGTACACAGAAATAAAACTTTGCAAAAAAGTTTATTTTAAACTTCTAGTTTTAAAGCATTTTTTCAGAACAGAATAAAAATAGAGTGAGATAAATATAGCATTTCTATGACCTTTTTTAAAGTTTAATAATTTAAATCGTAGTAAGAAAAGATCATAAAAATAATTTAATGAAGAAAAATTTCATCTAAATTCTCCTAAAATTTTCTCCCTAATTTTTTATTCTTAAATACAAGATAAAAAAAATTGATAGAAGAAACTCAACATAACAAGTAATAAAAAAAAATTTTTTTTTTAAAGTCAATTCCTACTTTTTTTTTCACTATATTGCAGAAAAGTCTTTTACAATTAAAGTTGAAATTTTCCTCTTACATCTGGCGCCATCTATTATTAGATACGTGCAACTGAAATCTAAAAAAAAATTAAAATTAATTAATTAAATTTAATTAATGAATTAATATTTGAAAAAACTGTATTAACATCAAGTGTCATCCACTACAAGTTCAAAAAAATGTATTTGAACTTGAGTGGATGAATAAAAAGTATTTTATTAACGATTGAAAATTTGAGCAAGATATATTTAGGGAGAGTGTGAATTGATAGTAGGAATTGAAAAATAACGAAAGAGATTATCTTATCTTTGATTTAGAAACTCTACAGTTAGATTTGCATAAGAAAATGTCATTGATCGCAATTCATATAAATAAAATAAAACACAAACAAAATAAAATAAAACACAACAAATCAAATTTTCTTATATGCAAATAAAATCGGTGATAAAAAAATTACTTTTTTTAAAGAGAGAATTAAAAAAATCGCATACTTGAATACAACATTTCAAATGATCAAATTTAAAAACAAGAAATATCAAGTCGAAACTGTACAAATATAAAAGATTGCAAGATAAAAAAAAAAAAGGGCAATAAGGCATAAAAAACGGACAGAATACGTAGAATAGAGTAATCGAAATGAAAGGAAAATACAGCTGAAGCATGAAACGGATTAAATTATAAATAAATAAATAAATAAAAATAAAAAATAAAAATTGAGAGATTAGACAGTTTATGGACAATCACAGAAAAAAAGACAGAAAGAAAGATAAAAAAAAAATACACGGAGAGAAAACAATCTGGTTAAAAGAGGAAATGAAAAAACTAACAAAAATGGAGAAAAATGAAGGGAAAAAAAAGAAGGAAGAATATTGGCATTATAAAGGATAGTAAAATGATTGAAAATTTTGATTACAAATATCTTTCAAGATCTAATGTAATACAGAATGCAAATGTTATCTTTTCAATTCTATTATCAGTTCAGATAGTGAAGTTATAAATGTAATGTATACTCCAAAATAAATTTTATACATTTTTGAATACAATTTATTTTAATATATATATATATATATATACAATAAAACCTTCAACTTTCATAATATTGAAGATTGCAATTCAATATATATATATATATATATATATATTTGGATTCCAACTTTCAATATTATTTGCGTCTTAATGTTCTTGAATTTATTTAACATATTTTTCTAGTCGTTTCTTTTTTCCTACTATTTCCAGACATTTTTTAACATTTGTAATATACAGTATGTATAGCTATATCATTATACAACAAATGTTTGCTCGGAAAAAAATAGAGTTGCAGAATTAAAGCCAACCTACAATAAAGGTAACATGTTTTATAATGTAGGACTAATAACATAGACAATAATAGCGAATTTTATAATTATTTATCTTAAAACAATTGGCATATAAGGAAGAAAAGTTAAAAACATAAGTGGGGAATATCACCAATTTAATGGAATGCTTTTTACATTTATTGACAATTTAATTACAAATATCTTTCAACATCTAATGTAATACAGAATACAAATAAGAAAGTTATCTTTTCCATTTCTTTTATCCATTCAGGTAGTGCAGTAGTAAATTGAATGTATATTTTAAAGTAAATTGCATAAATTTTTGATTGCAAAATTTTTTTGTATATATATTATATATATTGAACTCCACCTTTCAATATTATTTGCGTTTTAATGCTCTTGAATTTATTTAACATATTTTTCTAATAATTTCTTTTCCCTACTATTTCCAGATATTTTTTAACATTTGTAATAAAAATGCAGTATGTATAGCTATATCATTATACAGCAAATGTTTACTCGGGAAAAAAAACTAGAGTTGTGAAATTAAAGCCAACCTATAATAAAAGTAGCATTTTTTTATAATGTAAGACTAATAACATAGACAATAGAAACTAATTTTGTAATTATTTATCTCAAAATAATTGACATATAAGGAAGAAAAGTTAAATACATAAGTGTGGAATATCACCGATTTAGTAGAATGCTTTTTTACATTTATTGACAATTTAATTACAAATATCTTTCAACATCTAATGTAATACTGAATACAAATAAGAAAGTTATCTTTTCCATTTCGTTTATCCATTCAGGTAGTGCAGTAGTAAATTGAATGTATATTTTAAAGTAAATTGCATAAATTTTTGATTGCAAAATTTTTTTGTATATATATTATATATATTGAACTTCAACTTTCAATATTATTTGCGGCTTAATGCTCTTGAATTTATTTAACATATTTTTCTAATAATTTCTTTTTCCTACTATTTCCAGATATTTTTTAACATTTGTAATATACAGTATATATAGCTATATCATTATACAGCAAATGTTTACTCGGGAAAAAAACTAGAGTTGTGGAATTAAAGCCAACCTATAATAAAAGTAGCATTTTTTTTATAATGTAAGACTAATAACATAGACAATAGAAGAGAATTTTATAATTATTTATCTCAAAATAATTGGCATATAAGGAAGAAAAGTTAAAAACATAAGTGTGGAATATCACCGATTTAGTAGAATGATTTTCTACATGTACTGACAATTTAATTACAAATCCTGAAATGCCTCTGGTATCCTATGGCCATCATGATTCCGTTTTAATGACATTACAGAGCTAAAATTTGGAAATTAAATCTGTATTCATCATTAGAATAGATTTTAGATGTGGTTTCGCAACGTCTGAAGCGCGAAATTCGAAACTGTGAGCTCAGTGTTCTGCGAAGTGAATTTAACAAGACCAAAGCATTAGGAGCTATTGTATATCACGGTTACTGAATTTCATGAGGAAATTCCTTTAGTTCATTAAATTATGTGCAGATCTAACATTAGACTTTTGGAAATCTTCATATGGTCTCATCCCGAAAACTTTTGCAAGAAATTTTGATATATGAGATTGTCTGATACAGAAATAATGTAAATTGGACTCCTATGTCACTTGGTATTATTCAAATATTTGCTGTCCGTTATTCTACTTAGTTGAATAGTTTACAAGATTAACTGATCGCAAAGCAGATCATCTGCTCGACTTAAAAAATGAAATAAAAAAAAAATTGGATATAAAAAAACATGATAAACGAAATTGCAGAAAATGCTTGACATGGAGAAGAAAAAAAAAAAAGGAGGTATATATATATATATATATATATATATATATACATATATATAACAAAAATAATAATGAAGAATATTGCCTGAGAGATAAAATATTTTTTTAAAAATAAGATGAGCTGGAACGATGAACAAATGAATGAAATAAAAAACGGACAAAATGGATTTTGAAATTAAAAAAATAATAATAAATAGACTATTTAAGGTGGTTTTAAACTTCGATTCTGTTTTGAAGTTGCATAGGGATAGTTGTATCTATCGTTACACTGAGTAAAAATGGTTTGAACTTTAATGACCGGATTATTGTGGTTAGCTATTTTACAAAAGAATTTTCTAGAAAGTTTAGTAATATGAGTGTCTATAGTTTCAATATTAAGGTCGTTGTGAATGGTAAAGTTACGTACGAACCAGGTAGCACCAGTGATAATCCGAAGTAATTTATTTTGAATTATTTGTACTTGGTTTTTATTGGTTTTTGCTGCTATGCTCCAAATTGTGGCTAAGTAAGTAAGGATTGGTCTTATTACTTGCTTGAATAGTAATATTTTGTTTGAAAGGGTGAGTTTACTATTTCTATTGATGAGAGGGAGGCAGAGGTAAAATTTTTTCCAACATTTTTCTTTTATATTATTAATATGTTCACACGGAAGGTAAGTTTTTTATCAATTGCGCCCGATTCGGGGTAGAAGGGGTTCCCTGTTTGCTTCCTTAGCATTTCCTTCCTTTAGAAATGAGGAGGAGATTCAATGGAGATTTAGACAGTGCTTATAAGAATCACACAATTGTAGTCAGACTATCTGGTGGAGTTTTCTGTGTTTTCTTCGATACGAATACGCAAATGCGAGGCATTTACTCTTAAAAGTATTCTTAGATAGATTTGACAGGTGATGAGATCAGGAGATAGTATCCATGAGTAAAATTTTAGGCCCCCAGATTTCTAAATATATATATACCATCTTATATATATATATATATATACACAATAAAAATATAATCTTTAGAATATATCTATATATATATTCTAATGTCAGGGCCTGATGGCCGAATGGGTAGTGTTCTGGCACTCGGTACCACAGGTATCGGATTCGTAAAATTCATTAAGAAACTGTATATTGAAATTAACTTTGAAATATAATTTAAAATGAAAAATAACTATATGGAGACAGTTAACGTCGAATTAAAAGTTGAAAATTTCTATCCCCCTATTGATAAATCCACCCAAATAATTAGATATCTAAAGAAGTAAAATTTATGATCCAATATATTTACACTGGGGCCTGCAAGGCCGAATGGCTAACGCTCTGGCGCTAGGTACTCGGTTACGGATTCGAGTCCGGGTGGTGCCATGGGTGTTTGTAGTGGTTCGGAATACACTTTAAACCGTAGATCCTGGTCCTAATTGGATCGTAGAGCGTTGCGGGGGCATTGTTACTCCGGTTCCGTGGCTTATCTTCAAGTTACACGCGCCCCTGGGTAATGCAAAGTGAGTAACGTCTGTGCAGCGCTTGCCTTAAGGCATCCAAGACCAAGCTGTCTAAGTGTTTGCCAGCTGCATTAGAAAGAAAAAAAAATATTCTGAAGCTTTTATTTTTTCAAATAATCAAGTAATATATTAACTTATTTATAACTAAGTATTGTATTTCAATAAAAGATTTCATATTTAAAAAGTGGTTTACACAAAAGCATTTTTTCATCAATCAGAACAAATTAAGCATCGTGATAAATAAATAAGCACAAATATTTATATACTTGTTAACTTAATAAGTATTATAATGATTATAAATATATTTTTTATCATAGGTTTTTAAATTAATCTATTCTGTCGATTAAAAAAACAATTTTTTTCTACAAATTTAGTAAAAATTAGGTAAGGATAAACAAGAAACAAAATTTGCTAATTCTTTAAACTGACTGTATTCATGTTGCTTTTTAATAATAAAATTGAACTTTCATATTTGAATCTAAATACATTTCAAAACTTTGAAGAAATATTGATTTACTCATAGACATATTTTGCTCAGAGTCTATGAGTAAAATTTCAACCGTTTTCACTGCATTATTACATATATCTATGCTGTAACTAAAAGAAAGTAATCAGCTAAACACATTTTTTTCCTGATCCTTTAAAAAGCGTCGTGTTATTATATTAAATTTTAAATATTACTCTTATAAAAATTAATAATAATTAGTTTAAAAAATAAATTTTAAATTTTAAATAGTAAATAGCTTAATCTTCTAAATAATCAAGAAATTTTATAATAATAATTTTAATAAATTTAAATTAACATTAATTTATTACATTATCGAAAAAGTCCTAACATATATATATATATATCTTTTTTATCTTACAAATTTCTGTCGGTTAGACTTTTCATTCAAAATTAAATCATAGAAATTATATTATTTCAATTCGACACATAGACAGAAGGGAATATATTTCGTACAATTTTTATTGAAAATAAATCCAAAAGATAATCTGCAAATTACCTGTTGTTTATAAATAAATATCATAGGGTTTAATATAGGGTGTAAATACGTTTTTAATTTAATGTACTCAATAACATTATTTGAGAATTTAAAATTAAACTTGTTGCTAATTAGACCATCCTTATTTGTACTATTAAAATTGAATTTATAAAAATGCAAAAACATATATTTCGTATATCAATTTTGTATATGTAAAAATATATATAAAACATAAAAATGTAAAAATATATTTTTCATATTTCAATTTCAAATATAGTATTTAATATTTTTATTCCAGAATATCATTATATGTTAATTAAAGTAATAAATAAATTTTATTTATGTATTTTTTAACCCTCATTTTTAAATCATCTTTATAAAATAAAAATATGGTTGAAAATTTTATATACTGCTCTTGGATACTGAATATATAATATAATATGTTAATCAAAGTACTCAAAATTTATAAATTTATAATTTGTTATAAATGAAGCAAAAAAACAAACAAAAAAGTTTGTACCGTCAATTTTCTTTGAATAAGGTAAATACTACTTTTAACTAATGTTTAATTTAATATAATAAAATAAAAAGTAACATTAACAATACCTAAACAATAAAGTTGATATATATTTTGTTTTTTTCATAAGTGCCAATTTTAAAAACAGAATTTTTAATTTATTAAATAAGCTTAAATTTAATTTTTAAATTTCTTACTCGACAACAATATTTGGGAATTTAAATTTATACTTCATATTAATTAGTAATAATAACATACATGATAGGTGTCATTTAAACAGAATTTGTTAAATTATAGAAATGTTTAACAATTAATATAAAAGTCACCGAACATATTTTTTATATGACTCTTTATGAATTGCCACTATTTGTTCATTAAAGTAATAAAAAAATGTATATTAAATATATTTTTTTAAGTATTTTGATTTTCTTGCATTTAATAACTCCATGTTATTTCATGCCATATTTTAAATATATTTGAACATTGAGTTAAAATATATATGTGCCTGTCTATGAGAATATACAATTAAAAATCTACATGCGTTCTAATCTTATGTCTTTATTCAATTCCTTCTATTAGCTCACACTCTCCCTTTATATATCTTGTTCAAATTTTCAATCGTTCATAAAATAATTTTTATTCATCCACGCAAGTTCAAATACATTTTTTTGAACTAGTAGTGGATGACACTTAGCGTTAGTACATTTTTTTTCAAATATTAATTCAGTAATTAAATTTAATTAATTACTTTTAGCTTTTTTTATATTTAAGTTGCATATATCTACCAATAGAGGGCGCCAAATAACTTAAAAAATTAAATGAAAATTATTTATAAAGGGCTTTCTGCAATATAGTGAAAAAAAAAAAGTAGGAATTGACTTTAAATTTTTTTTTTTTTTTTTTTTTTTATATTACTTGTGTATGTGTAAAATTCCTTTTTAAATTGATAATATGGTGTAAAGAAATAGAAATGATTAATTAATTAAAACCGTATTATAAAAGATAGAAAAAAAATTCAATTTAAAGGAATGAAACAAATGAAATTTAAATGAATGAAACAAATGAAATTTAAATGAATGAAACAAATGAAATTTAAATGAGAAAAAATATGAATTAAAAAAATATCAAAAATACGTTTGGCAAAACTTAACGATAAATCCAAAATTATAATAATCTAAAAGTAAAATATATGAAGAGAAAATAAAATGGAGAAAAATATTGGAATATGTGGAGAAAAGAAACAAATAGGGAAAACAAAAATAGGAAGTATAGTAATGAAAGGAGAATGATTGAAAATAGAAATGCCAGAAGATAAGCACAGAAAATGATTAAAGGGAGGAAATGGTCTTCTTTTCGATCACTGGACAGTTTGTTCAGTGGTCATTACGTCAGATATGTTGCAGCATTGCCTCGAGGGACAGGGGGTCTTGCTATATTGAACCCACATTTTCATAATAGAGTTTTGTGCAAACACCCCTAGGCGTCCTATCTGAGAGATTTGCATCCAGACTTTCTCTATTAAAACGAAATGAATTTCTCCCTTTCGAGTTGAGTTGGGTTCGACTACTGTGTCCAACAAGTAAGACCAGTTTTCAATTTAAATTTGTAGAACATATGGTATTTCAATTTGTTTTTCTTTTATAGGTAGCTGGTTTTTCTTTTATAGGTGCTGGTTTTTCTTTTATAGGTTAAAAAGCTAGTATAAAATAAACTCTAATAAAGAATCAGTGAGCAAGACTCGTATGATAGATTTTAATGACATTCTTACTGCCTTTAACTTCACAATTTAAGTATAAAAATTGTTTTAATTTAAAAATAATTTGGTTAAAAGCAATGGTTAGTAAATTTAAACCTGGTTATGAATTTTTTCCCTTAAGACAGTAATAAAATAACGGGCCTATCTAGATTCATTGGAAAAAGATACAATAACATAAATTAATTAATTTTATAAAATATTAAGCTAAATACATTACATTAAAAAAATTAAATAAATTTTTGAATATATTGAATTTTCAGATTAATCATTGCGACTAACAAGATATCATTCGTTTAACCAACCAGTGTCCTTTAGACCTATTGCATATCCTCTCTCAAATAGTGACATACTATTGTGTCCAAAAAGAAAAACCAATTTTCAATTTAAATTTCCCGGGCATATGGTATTTCAATTTTTTTTTAGGTTGTTGGCACTGTCCTTGACATCTGTGTTAAATTTTACTGTGTTACTGTGTTTACTGTGTTAATTAAATATTCATTAGTGTTTGCGTTACGCTTGATTTTGTGAGATGCTAAAACTGATTACGGCGATTTTTGAAATGTTGAAATGAATTAATTGAGCAAGAACTCGAGTTAAATTTTGTTTGCAGAGTTAATTAACTTTTGTTTCGGTGAGCATTCCTATATCGGAAAGAAATGTTTAGAAGTGGTAAAAATAGTTCAAAGAAGGCAGAGAACGCGTTGAAGACGAAGAGCCCTCTGGTCGACCACCAACCTCAATCGACGAAGCTCACGTTCAAAGATTTAAAGATTTGGTGCTTGCAAACGTCGATTTACAATTCGAGAACTTGCTGGGGATGTTGGACTTTATACGTGATTTAAGCATTTTAAAAGATGTTTCGGGCCTCAAACACGTCAAATCTCTATTGATACCAAAAACACTGAATGCGCCAGCTCACACTGCATTGATTCTTCGTGACCTTTTCTCCAAAAAATGAAACCCATATCGTTCCACAACCACCGTATTCACCTGATTTAGCATCTTGCTACTTCTGACTATTCCCTACGCTCCGGACTCAAAAGACCACTCCGGGGACACCGTTTTGAGTCGATTGAAGAGATATTTCAAATATCGCCGGAATCAGTTTTAGCATCTCACAAAACCAAGCGTAAGTCAAGCACTAATGAATATTTTGACGTAAAATTTCACACAGATGTGAAGGACAGTGCAAACAACCTAAAAAAGAAATAAACTGAAATACCATATGCCCGGAAAACTTAAATTGAAAACTGGTCTTACTTTTTGGACACAGTAGTAGAGCACATAACTACAACACGAATAGTTATGATTAATTAAAATAAGCAGAAAATAAAAACAGAATTTAAACATTATTGTAAAAAAGTAAAAAAATATAACGAAGGATATGTAGAGAAAACAATGTCTAACCAGTAATTAAGAATAAAAAAAAGAATTATGAAGAAATTATTGCACAACAAAAATAAAATAATAAGTGTATTCTGCTGGGTGCATATGCAGGATACCCATAAAATTTTAAAATTATATGTAAGAACAAAACGCATAACAACAATCTTAAAAAACGAAAAAGCTATAGAATTCCAAGGGATTTTCTTTTCTTGAAAAAACTTTTTTCACTTTGAAAATGTTTTTTTGGTTTCACCTGACGACACTTAAAACAATTTTATGTTATATAATTATTAGTTTGTGAAATAAATTTTAATAAATATTATGCATAAATACGCTCGTGAAAAATTAATAAAATTACCATTGAAATTGATTAAATTAAAATTGAAAGTTGTCCAATAGACAAAAAAAACACCCTCTGTAAAAAGCAATACTCGTAATTTTTTGGGTAAAAATGCAAAATGCATATTGGAAAATAATGTGTTTCATTTATGTATTTATTTGTAATGCCTAAGGCTTAGTAAGGCCTTCCCCTTAGACCAGGGATGGGCAAACTTTTTCGGTCGCGAGTCAAAAATAAAAAAAAAGTTTGGCGAGCCAAGATAAATTTTTCTAAAATTTTAAAAACAATATACAAGTATTACAATTTAAATATGTTAATGAGAGGAATGAAATCGCGATTTAACTTTAAGTTTCTTATATTGAGTATCGATGTGAGATGTACTGATTCTAAGGAACGACGCTAAATGCTCATCTGTTAGTCTACTTCTGAAATAATTCTTTCTAAGGTTCATAGTTGAAAACACATGTTCACATATATAACATGAAGCAAACATAGCACTAATTTTCTGGGCGTGAGATATTAAATTTGGGAAATTTACTTTCGATAAGGATTTGTAAAACTCTTACTTTGGCATATTTAGAAACAACTGCTTGAGAGGAGTGTTAGATTGCAACTTAATTCATTCAACCTGCAAATAACCGCTGTCTGGAACTTAAAATGCGCAGTCTGCCATGTAGTGTCTAATTCACCTATATTGGATTCACATATGTCTGCTCCCCGAGAAACAGATAACGCATGTTGGCGCCAATCTACAGCTATAACTAACATAGAACTTCCGCTTTTAACACTTTTAACACTCGAGATCGAAAGATGTGATTCCGTCGATTTATGTTTTGCAGAACAAAAATAGAGAAAGTAAAAAGATCATCAGTCTTTTGAAAAAAAGGAAGAAAAAAACAATATTTAATCAAAGTAGAAAAATAGATGGATATATAATATATAAATATATATTTCTTTTAATTTGCCTTGGTCCGGCAACGAAAAATTCTATCCGCGGGCTGGATAGAACCTTCCGACGGACAGTAGTTTGCCCATCCTTGGTCCATTTATTACCCTACCCACCGATTCTGCAGTGAGGCCGTGGTTTAGTCTACTACGTGGTCTACTGTCTAAAATCAGTGACAAATCGCATAACTATCCAATAACCTTTTTCCCTTGCACAATCACAGTTGCAAGGACCGATTTAACACCATCTGCCAAAATAATAATAATAATAATAATGAGCATTCTTCTATTATCAGTCTTTCCTGCTATATTTAGAAAGATTTCAATTCAAATCAATGTATATATTTTGTGATAAAAATAAAAAGAATTTCCATTCTAATTCAATAAGTTGTAAAGATTTGATAATATTTTTTTCTCATATTAAGAAAATAATGATAGTTATAAATAATTTAAATAATAAATTTTATACATTTAATTACATATTTGTTATAATAAAAAATGTGTAATAAAAGTAATAAATTTTGTATATTTATTTATATATTTATTATAATAAAAATAATAAATATGTAAATATAACAGTTTTCATGAAATTATAATATTTATATACTATGCATGCGCTTAAAAAAAGGAAAAAATAAACAATATTTAATCAAAGTAGAAAAGGAGATGGATATATAATATATAAATATATATTTCTTTTAATTTGCCTGGGTTCAGCAACTAAAAATTCTATCCGCGGGCCAGATAGAACCTTCCGGCGGGCCGTAATTTGCCCATCCTTGCATTAGACCATTTGGCACTGACAAAGCAGTATATTCAGACAGACGTTCAACGTTACTCAGATTACACTAAATGGGAAAGGGAGATGGGACTGCTACACTACCCCCACATTTTGCCACCGCAATTGGTAATGAACACCTGCAAAGACTGAAACTAGAGAGGAGGAGGCAACTCCCCCGCATCCTATTTCTTTTCTCATTAAGCCTATTAAGGGGTTTTCCTTTGTATATTTTAAGTAAATTTTTGTATTAAATATTCCGTCTTAGTATTTATTGATCTCTATTACATCTCTTTCAAATTCCATGCAATATATATATATACTACTGTGTCCAAAAAGTAAGACCAATTTTCAATTTAAATTTCCCGGGCATATGGTATTTCAATTTTTTTTTTTTAGCTTATTGGCACTGTCCTTGACATCTGCGTGAAATTTTACGTCGAAATATCCATTAGTGTTTGAATTACGCTTTGTTTTTGAGATGCTAAAACTGATTCCGGCGATTTTTGAAATATATGAATTAATTGAACAAGAACTTGCGTTAAATTTTCTTTGTGGAAACTTATAGAATGTAGCAGAAGGCATTAAGTGAGCATTCCTATATCGAAGAAATGTTTAGAAGTGGTAAAAACAGTTCAAAGAAGGCAGAAAACGCATTGAGGACGAAGAGCCCTCTGGCCCAACCTGAACTGACGAAGCTCACGTCCAAAAAATTAAAGATTTAGTGCTGGCAAACCGTCGATTTACAATTAGAGATCTTGCTGAGGATGTTGGAGTTTCAAAATTCCATTTTAAAAGATGTTTCGGACTTCAAACGTGTCAAATCCTGATTGGTACCGAAAACACTTAATGCGCCAGCTCCCCCTACATTGATTCTTTGTGACCTTTTCGCCAAAAATGAAACCCATATAATTCCACAACCACCATATTCACATCGTGCGACTTCTGGCTATTCCTTAAACTCAAAAGACCACTCCGGGGACACCGTTATTAGTCAATTGAAGAAACATTTCAAAAATCGCCGGAATCAGTTTTAGCATCTCACAAAACCAAGCGTAAGTCAAGCACTAATGAATATTTTGACGTAAAATTTCACACAAATGTCAAGGGCAGTGCCAACAACCTAAAAAAGGGAAAAAAAGTGAAATACCATATGCCTAGGAAAAATTAAATTGAAAATTGGTCTTACTTTTTGGACACAGTAGTAATATATATATACTACTGTGTGTGTATCATTAATATTTTTTTCGATTTATGAGAAATGAAATTATATTTTCTAACTTAATTATTTATTACTTTTAAATGTTATTTCTTCTCTTCAAAGTGGATGAATCGAGATTATTCTCAATTGTGAAATAATAATTCGGTCAATAGATAAATTTTCAAAGTTAAGCAACCATTTAAAAAAAGCAATATTTCTAAAACAAGAACAAAATGTATTGGGTCAGTATTAATTCCCAGGATATACTCTTGTTTATTCATATAAAAAGTACAATTCATATAAATTCATATAAAAAGTACAGCTATTTCAAGATAAAAAAAAAAAAACTAGGAAAAGAGTTGAGAATCTCAAATTTGTTATGTTATAGATAACAAATGAGAATTACTTTTCTTGCATGTTGCTTTAAATAGATTGTTAACCATGTTTCATTTTCAGTTTTCATGGCATAGAAAGAAAATCGGTAAATCCTTCTTTCAAATTTTATTTCGCATTAAATAAACAAATATAATCCCAAATAAATTTGAACACAGTTTAAAACATCTGAACGTATGTTTAGCAATGCGACTTAATTCGTCATACCATTCCAGCAATATACCACTTTACCTGGTAGCAACTAACATAAATGAAAATCAATGTTTTAACTAACATAAATGAAAATCGGTAAATCCTCCTTTCAAATTTTATTTCGCATTAAATAAATAAATATAATCTCAAATAAATTTGAACACAGTTTAAAACATCTGAACATATATTTAGCAATGCGACTTAATTCGTCATACCATTTCAGCAATATACCATTTTACCTGGTAGCAACTAACATAAATGAAAATAAAAGTTTTAACTAACCTAAATGAAAATCGGTAAATCCTTCTTTCAAATTTTATTTCGCATTAAATAAACAAATATAATCCCAAATAAATTTGAACACAGTTTGAAACATCTGAACATATGTTTAGCAATGCGACTTAATTCGTCATACCATTCCAGCAATATACCACTTTACCTGGTAGCAACTAACATAAATGAAAATCAATGTTTTAACTAACATAAATGAAAATCGGTAAATCCTCCTTTCAAATTTTATTTCGCATTAAATAAACAAATATAATCCCAAATAAATTTGAACAAAGTTTAAAACATCTGAACATATATTTAGCAATGCGATTTAATTCGTCATACCATTCCAGCAATATACCACTTGACCTGGTAGCAACTAACGTAAATGAAAATTAATGTTTTGAAGAGAAATAGGGTAACGATCACAACGCTCAAAATTTTAGACATCTCTAATCAATTATTGGTAAAAGAAGACGTAAATAATTTAGTACCAGATCTAAAAATCAGACAAAGTTTTTTGGAATCACAACATAGAAAGAAGGCATAGAAAGAAAACAGGTAAATCCTTCTGTCAAATTTTATTTCGCCATAAATAAACAAACATGATCTCAAATAAATTTGAACACAGTTTAAAACATCTGAACATATCTTTAGCAATGCGACTTAATTAGTCACACCATTCCACCACTATACCACTTCACCTGGTAGCAACTGAAGCAATAAATGAAAATCAATGTTTTGAAGAGAAATAGGGTAACGATCACAACAATCAAAAGTTTCGACGCCTCTAATCAATTATTGATGATAGACGACGTAAATAAATTAGTACCAGATCTAAAAATCAGACAAAGTTTTTGGAATCCCAACTAAAAAGGCGGAATATACTTCATTGTGAAACTTAGATATGTTACTTTTGAAATTATCAAGATTATTTAAGGTTTGTTTCTCTCAAAGAGATAAAGCGCACTGTAATGATATGAGAACAGGGATGGACACTCTAAGACTTGTTAATAACATAGAGAAATGATATTCATTTATTCATGAAATTAACCTAAAAGCTGTTCTTTTACTCAATGAAAAGGAAATTGCTTTGGTTTCACTAGCACAGGGATGGAAAAACTACGGCCGGCTGGCCAACTCCGGCCCGCGGATAGAATCTTAATTTGCCAGTCCGTGGCAAATTAAAAGAAATATATAATTTTATATTATATATCCATCTCCTTTTCTACTTTGATTAAATATATATATATATATATATATATATATATATTTTTTTTTTTTGAAAGGACTGATGATATTTTTACTTTCTCGATTTTTGTTCTACAAAACATAAATCGACTGAAATAACAAGCACAGACAGCTTTCAATTGGTAAAGTGTTAAAAGCGGAAGTTGTTTGTTAGTTATTGAAGTTAAAAGTTAGGAGTTAAAGTAAGTTTCCCAAATTTAATATCTCACGCCCAGAAAATCAGTGCTATGTTTGTTTCATCTTATATATGGGAACAAGTGTTTTCAACTATGAACCTTAGAAAGAGTTATTTCAGACTGACAAATGAGCATTTAGCCTCGTTCTGTAGAATCAGTACATCCGACTTCGAACTAATATAAGGAACTTTTAAAAATGAAATCGCAATTTTGTTCATCTCATTAACATATTTAAATTGTAATACTTGTATATTGTTTTTAAAATTTTAGAAAAATGTATCTTACCCCGCTAAACTATTTTTTTTCTATTTTCCCATCCCTGCACTAGCATATGCAACTAATGTAAAAAAAACTAAGAAAATGTACAGATTATTGTAAATGCAGCCTAACAGGCAGTGTAAACTCATATGTTTATGATAACATATAAAACATGATGTTTATAGGGAATAGATGTGAAGACCTGTAAATGATGACTATGTTGCTCAATTTACAGTTTCACTATAAAAAAGTTTGTTGCTTATTGTGCAAGTGATTGAAATAGGCCTTTCAAAAATGAAATATTATATTTTCATAAATATTCTATATTTGGTGAAAATATTTTACGAATTCACCTACTTAACTGGTTTCAAAAATATTTACTTCCAGTACTACAAATTAGGTTTGATGAAAATATTTGTGAAAGATATAGACAAAAACGGAAAACCGTTTTAATTGAAGAAGAGGAGAGTTTTACAAATTACAGATGCAAAAATGAAGGAAGAAATTTTAGTAAGACACAAAAATTACAGAACTAATAGCAGGTTAATATCACAAAGAAATTTTCAATATCAGACGCTTTGTTTTCACGAATGTTGTGAGAAAAATCCTTAGTTGGAAAAGAAATATGGTTTTGATCTTTAAATTTAGCGTGCAAACTGTAAAAGTTAATCCTAAATGTCTTAAGATTATAAAAAATTATAAATGAAATTCTCTGATGGAAATAATAGCAATCAGGGGCCAGATGGCTAAGTGGATAGCGCTCTGGAACTCGGAACCACAGGTTCCGGGTTCGAGTCCCGATGTTTGTAACGCTTCGGAATTCACTTTAAACCGCAGGTCCCGGTCTAACATGATCGTAGAGCTTTACGAGGGTATTGTTAACATATCCTATCTATCCTTAACTTACCTTAAAGCTACACGGACCTCTTGGGTCGTGCTAAGTGAATAACGTCCGTGCAGCTTTTGCCTTTGAGCATCAAAGACGACTGTCTAAAAAGTATTTACTAGCTGTATTAGGAGAAAAAAATTATTAGCAACGCAAAATACCAAAAACGTGTGTATAAAAAACCTTTTCTCTATTGATCCATGTTTCTTTAGTGTAAATTCTAATAATGTAAAATATTTACGTAACTATCACGAAAGATCCATACGTGACAGAGAAAGAGGTTTTAATTTTCAAATTCAACTTGAAAAAATTCTACAAAGATCAACTGAAAAAATCTTTAGGATAGAAAAGGCGGCATTTTTTGTGTGTATTTTTGTTATTAAGATGATTACTGATTTTTAGCAAACATTTTTTTTAAACAAATGCTACAATGTCTTATTACAAAATTGATTATTATTATCAATCAATTAAAATATTGTAAACTTTATTTTACGCAAAATTTCATAAAACTTTTAAACTTGATGCTTCTAAATATTTTTTCAAACGTTTTAATATTAAAAATGGACAACATACTTGTTTTTAACAAACATACTTTAAAATTTCGTATAAATATAAATAATATCGGCCAGAAGTCAATCAGAAATAACTCAATCAGATCAATTGAAACTGCATCTAAATCCTCCTTCATAAAATATTAATCTCTTGTTTGTGATTGTTCAGTTATAAAAACTAAAACGTATTCATTAGTTTTAAAATTTTATGCAGATTAGTCCGCATAATCCTGAAAATTTATGCAATTAACTATCCCCACCAGATGGCTCCACGAGGCTTACGTCTTTAACGGAATTACTCCCCTAGCCCCCTACCCCTTTGACATTTGTTTCCCACTCTTCAGTCGAGAGTTCGACTATGCAGGACGTCTAGTTTTCTCCGGCAATCATGACAATTTATCTTTGTGGAAAAAGAAATTAAGTAGTATAGTAGAATTCACACTGACTACTTCTGACTAGTAGTAGTCAGTGTGAATACTAGTAGTAGTCAGCCTACTACTGACTTCTACTTTATAGTAGAATTCACACTGAAATGGTTTAGAAAATACTTATTATATTCTATTGTTGCTAGGCAATAGTTAACTCATCTACTGTCTCTAATAAAAATTTAGAATAATTTTTATTTTATTTTACAGGAAATAAAAATTCCAAAAAAAAAACATTTTTAGAGGTTTTTTTTTTTTATTAATATAATTTATATACTCATATTTCAGTAGAAATCAAAATATATGCAAGTTAAATAATGTTTCTAAAATCATACATATTTCTACAGTTAATTAATTTTTTTTTCAATTTAATTAATATTATTATTATTATTATTATTGTATTTTTCATGAAAAAAACTTTATAGTAGAATTCACACTGAAATGGTTTAGAAAATATTTATTATATTCAGTTTCTGTTAGGTAATAATCAACTCGCCTACTGTCTCTAATAAAAAATTTAGAATAAATTTTATTTTATTTTACAGGAAATAATAAAAAAAAAAATTAAAAAAAAACCTCTGACTGACAAAATATATGAAGCAATAATTAATCCCTACATTTTTAGAGGTTTTTTTTTTCCTTTTAAAACAGAAATTCAAATTCAAAAATATATCTTTCGCACAGAACTGTACCAAAAAATAAATTTATATACTGATATTTCGTAGAAATCAAAATATATGCAAGCTAAATAATGTTTTCTAAAATTGCACATATTTCTACATATATTTAAAAAAAAAAAAAAATTTAATATATTATTATTATTGTATTTTTCATGAAAAAAACTTTATAGCAGAATTCACACTGAAGTAATTTTTATTTTATTTTATTTTACAGGAAATAAAAAAATTTTTTTTAAAACCTCTGACTGACAAAGCAATAATTAATCAGTACATTTTTAGAGGTTTTTTTCCCCCTTTTAAAATGTAAATTTAAAAATGTATCTTTCTCACAGAATTATATCAAAAAATAAATTTATATATTCATATTTCAGTAAAATCAAAATATATGGAAGTTAAATAATGTTTTCTAAAAATCATACATATTTCTACATATATTTTTAAAAAAAATTCATTAATATTATTATTATTATTGTATTTTTCATGAAAAAAACTTTATAGTAGAATTCACACTGAAATGGTTTAGAAAATACTTATTATATTCTATTATTGTTAGGAAATAGTTAACTCGTGTACCGTTTCTAATAAAAAAATTTAGAATAATTTTTATTTTATTTTACAGGAAATAAAAATAAAAAAATTTAAAAAAACCCTCTGACTGACGAAGGAATAATTAATCAGTACATTTTAGAGTTTTTTTTTTTCCTCTTAAAATATAAATTCAAAAATATATCTTTCGTACAGAACTGTACCAAAAAATAAATTTATATAATCATATTTCAGTAAAATCAAAATATATGGAAGTTAAATAATGTTTTCTAAAAATCATACATATTTCTACATATATTTTTAAAAAAAATTCATTAATATTATTATTATTATTGTATTTTTCATGAAAAAACTTTATAGTAGAATTCCCACTGAAATGGTTTAGAAAATACTTATTATATTCTATTATTTTTAGGAAATAGTTAACTCGTGTACTGTTTCTAATAAAAAAATTTAGAATAATATTTATTTTATTTTACAGGAAATAAAAATAAAAAAATTTAAAAAAACCCTCTGACTGACGAAGGAATAATTAATCAGTACATTTTAGAGTTTTTTTCCTCTTAAAATATAAATTCAAAAATATGTCTTTCGTACAGAACTGTACCAAAAAATAAATTTATATACTCATATTTCAGTAAAATCAAAATATATGGAAGTTAAATAATGTTTTCTAAAAATCATACATATTTCTACATATATTTTTTAAAAAAAAATCATTAATATTATTATTATTATTGTATTTTTCATGAAAAAACTTTATAGTAGAATTCCCACTGAAATGGTTTAGAAAATACTTATTATATTCTATTATTGTTAGGAAATAGTTAACTCGTGTACTGTTTCTAATAAAAAAAAAATTTAGAATAATTTTATTTTATTTTACAGGAAATAAAAATAAAAAAATTTAAAAAAAAAATAAAAAAATTTAAAAAACCTCTGACTGACGAAGGAATAATTAATCAGTACATTTTTAGAGTTTTTTTTTTCCCTCTTAAAATATAAATTCAAAAATATATCTTTCGCACAGAACTGTACCAAAAATAAATTTATATAATCATATTTCAGTAAAATCAAAATATATGGAAGTTAAATAATGTTTTCTAAAAATCATACATATTTCTACATATATTTTTAAAAAATTTCATTAATATTATTATTATTATTGTATTTTTCATGAAAAAACCTTATAGTAAAATTCCCACTGAAATGGTTTAGAAAATACTTATTATATTCTATTATTGTTAGGAAATAGTTAACTCGTGTACTGTTTCTAATAAAAATTTAGAATAATTTTATTTTATTTTACAGGAAATAAAAAAATAAAAAATTTAAAAAACCCTCTGACTGACGAAGGAATAATTAATCAGTACATTTTTAGAGTTTTTTTTTTTCCCTCTTAAAATATAAATTCAAAAATATATCTTTCGCACAGAACTGTACCAAAAAATAAATTTATATACTCATATTTCAGTAAAATCAAAATATATGGAAGTTAAATAATGTTTTCTAAAAATCATACATATTTCTACATATATTTTTAAAAAAATTTCATTAATATTATTATTATTATTGTATTTTTCATGAAAAACCTCTATAGTAAAATTCCCACTGAAATGGTTTAGAAAATACTTATTATATTCTATTATTGTTAGGCAATAGTTAACTCGTCTACTGTCTCTAATAAAAAATTTAGAATAACTTTTATTTTATTTTACAGGAAATAAAAAAAATAAATAAATAATACAAAAACCCTCTGACTGACGAAGGAATAATTAATCAGTACATTTTTAGAGTTTTTTTTTTTCCCCTCTTAAAATATAAATTCAAAAATATATCTTTCGCACAGAACTGTACCAAAAATAAATTTATATACTCATATTTCAGTAAAATCAAAATATATGGAAGTTAAATAATGTTTTCTAAAAATCATACATATTTCTACATATATTTTTAAAAAAATTTCATTAATATTATTATTATTATTGTATTTTTCATGAAAAACCTCTATAGTAAAATTCCCACTGAAATGGTTTAGAAAATACTTATTATATTCTATTATTGTTAGGCAATAGTTAACTCGTCTACTGTCTCTAATAAAAATTTAGAATAACTTTTATTTTATTTTACAGGAAATAAAAAAATAAATAAATAATACAAAAACCCTCTGACTGACGAAGCAAAAATTAATCAGTACATTTTTAGAGTTTTTTTTTTCCTTTTAAAATATAAATTCAAAATTATATCTTTCGCACAGTATATCTTTTGTACCAAAATATAAATTTATATACTTATATTTCAGTAGAAATCAAAATACATGCAAGTTAAATAATGTTTTCTACAATCATACATATTTCTACATATATTTAAAAAAAAATTAATTAATATTATTATTATTGTATTTTTCATGAAAAATGTAAATATGTTGTGTGTATACATGAATATCGGGGGAAAAAATAGCACTTATTTAAATTGTACGAGTACTTACTATTTATGCGTATACAAAATTTATTATTGTACGCTTATGTAATATGCTTAGCAATTTTACTCAACAAAAATATGCTTTTTTTTTTTTTTTTTTTCATATTTCCAGTTTACAGTTATTAAGGTTAAATTTAAGGTAAACAAATTATTTTTAGTGAAAATATTTTTTCACATTGCAGTTGTGTCTAGTCACTTAACAAATGCAATATATTACTATCGAAAGTGGTGGTATAGTGGAAAAGATTTACTTTAAAAGATTTACTTTTTTCGATAAAGCCTTAAAAAAAGCAAATATTAAAGAAAAAAGAAAAATATGAAAAATATTGATATTGAAGATATGAAAAATATTGATATTGTTATGAAAAATATTGATATTGAAGTATAAAGTTTCTTTCAAAGATTTACTTTTTTCAATAAGGCCTTAGAAAAAAGCAAATATTAAAGAAAAAAGAAAAAATATAAAAAATATTGATATTGAAATATTGATATAGAAAAAAGCTCTTCTGCAGTTGGATCATTACAATTCGGTGAGAACCAACAAGTGTCTTCTAATATTTTTCAAACTTCTGGTCTAAATTTTTCCTGCCTTCATACATATATTTTTTTAAAATAATTTCTTTTTAAATTACAAATTATAATTTATAAATAGCAAATTAGAATTTGTACACATGTAAAATAAGACACAGATCCTATATAGTTTTCTTAAAAGTAATTAAAATAATTTTTTTTTTTTTAATTTAATGGTGAAAAAAAAAAAAAAAAAAAAAAAATGTGACGAAAGAAATCATAAAACCCAATGAAAGAAGTTCTCTTTCTTTCATTGGGTTTTTATGATTTCTTTCGTCAATTACATTTTTTTTTTTTTTTTTTGGAAACCATGGAATCAAGAGGAAGAAGTGTGAAAAAAAAAAAGTGTGAAAATGATATGAAAATAAAAAAAAAAAAGAAATACAAAGAATAATGAGTTTTGCTTACTTTTTCAATTCCCGCTATTAGTTCACACTCTCCCTATATATATCTTGTTCAAATTTTGAATCGTTAATAAAATACTTTTTATTCCTCCACTCAAGTACAAATACATTTTTTTGAACTTGTAGTGGATGACACTCGATGTTAATACAGTTTTTTCAAATATTAATTCATTAATTAAATTAAATTAATTAGTTGCAGTTTTTTTTAGATTTAAGTTGCATGTATTTACCAATAGATGGCGCCAGATGTAAGAGGAAAATTTAAACTTTATTTATAAAGGACTTTTTGCAATATAGTGAAAAAAAGTAGAAATTGACATTAAAAAAAAAATTTATATTACATGTTTACTGTTAAGTTTATTATTTAAATTGAAAGTTTATTATTAAATTATTTTTCTAAGCTGAATAGCATACAATTTGACAAGCTTTAATTCACATCATATCTCTAATAAAATTTAACTCATTCCATTTCTGGTATCTATTTAATGAAAAAAACTTTCAAATTATCTTCTCTTTTAAAGCAAATCGATTCTTGCCCAGTCATCTAAGAATAACCCTGTTTTGTTACATGGCATTCATGAAATATTCAAATTAACGCAAAGGAAATCAATTGCAATTTAATGAAGGGCACCATCCTTTCAAATCACGATGCCCTTCATTAAAATTCATGCTATCCAGACAAGTTCGTTTTAATGCTCGCTTTGTGACATTTTAAGAAAAAACATACTTTTAAATTTCACCAGCAATAAATCAGCGTTAAAACAGAAATTAAATTCATTGAGTTAAAAGTGAAATTATTAAAACTTTGCTGCATTTAAAACAAATACAAAAATTAATTGAAATAAATTAAAGATATTTAATATTTTATGCAATTGGACTCTATTAAATAAATAAAGAAGTAGAATTTGCAGCTAGAAAAAGTGATATATATATCTATTTCCTTCCAGAACGTACGGACTAGTGTTGTTCGTGTTGAGTAAACGACACAATATAAAGATATTTTGATAGGTCTAAATGAACAATTCAAAATTAAAATGTCCTCTAAAAAAGCACTTTTTTGTATATAATTTTCATAATACATAGAAATAATTATTAAATAATTGATAATTTTCTGTTGTAAACTGAATTCTCCTGCTCACTACCTGAGCACGTAATCACTGGGCATAATAAGTAATAATAAAAATAGACGATGATGAGTCAGGCATAATAACAAGTCAGACATAAATAAATGCTGAAAAATAACAATTATTTTCTATGGTTCTATTATTTGAAAATAATATCTTTTAGAGAAATAAAACGAATAAAGTTCTATATTTTAATCATTTTAAGACAAACACATACAAAATACAATAAAATTATTTATTTAGAAAAGAATCATAAGCGAGTTAACAATTGTTGGCCCAAGCATGGAAAAAATGTTTTAAAAATACTTAAATTAAGAAATATGAGAAGGCCGAGCACATCATTCACAAAACTGAGACAACAGACATAATAATAATAATAGTAATAATAATAATAGGAAATATCAAATCAGACAAATCTCAGAGTATCAAAACTGAATCATGCTATTTCTGTTAATGATTTAAAAAGGTTCAATTTTCTGATCGAAAAACATAAACAAATTAAATGCAAAAATTATTAGGAGTAGTATAATAATTGAAAAAAGCTTTAATCTAAATAAGATACTAAGAAAACTTAAAACATTTTATTATGAAGGAACAGGCAAGCAATTAATAATTGAATAAAGGCTGTTCTGATAAGATCAAAATAAGGCATGCGAGAAAGTGCTAAGTCAAGTGCAAGGACAAAAAATTAAATGAAAAAGTATAAATAAACTTCTATATATACACTGCCCGACATCGAATATACAACATCATACAAGAGTGGATAGAATGTGATGAAAATTGATACCAAACAGAGAATGCATATGTAAATAAATGATGTATTTACAAGAAGGTAATTTTATACAACGACGAAATATGCAGGGTAATCAGTAGGAAGTAGAACCATCTTTCAAAGTGATGTAAGCAGCTATCTTATGACGTACAGATTCAATTACCGTACGGATAGTGTTCTGAGGAATGGATGCCCAAGCGCTCTCAACTATCTCTTCCACAGTTTGTACTCCGGTCGAGGTTGACTGACAACCGGTCCGGTTAAGAGGAGACTAACGACGTCCCACATTCTGGACGAAATCACGCCCTAGATATGCTCTATCGGTGAGAGATGAGGAGACATTTCAAGTCTAAGAAGTAACTGGTTATGCTATAAGGCTTTTGTGCTGATGAATACCATGTGCGGTTTCGCTTTGTCCTGTTGGAAAATACTATTTTGCAGCCACAGAATGTAAGGTAGCACAGCCGGCTGCAACACCTCATAAACACATCGTCATGCCATCGTGTGTCTTTATTGCATACCAGAGCTAACCTGCTATTATGTCTAATAGTACCCCAAACCATTAAGCCAGATTAGTGAGCGGTATGAAGTTCGGCAATGGTAGTTGGATTAGCTCTATCTCCCCGACAACTTCAGACTCTCATCCGGCGACTATCATCAGAAAAACAGAACCGAGATTTGTCACTGAACACCACATTGTGCATCCAGTCATCCAAGTCAGCCATTGTAATAATTCACAACGGTGGGTTCCTGTCAATGACAGTCTTCGCGATGGGAAGCTGGAAGGTTTGTGTGCAAAGTGCTTTTAGCCAATTATTGTGAAATTGTTCTGCCAGATATTGGAACACCCAAATTTATTGTCATATTCCGGAAAATGTCGAGAGTAATTGATTGTGGGACCTCAACCGTTTCCCTTTAGATGCGTCCATCCATGCATTTTGTTGTACGCATAGCTTGACCTATTCTTTCGAGGCAATTCACATTTCATTCAGTGATCCATTTGGTCCAAATTCTTCATATATTTCAAAGCACCTAGTTAAGTCAAGTTAAGCTAAATTCTGTGCTCAATGGATGCATCTACGTGTGTTTAGTCAGTGATTTGACGGTAAGACCAACCAGAAGTTCATAAGCCTATGATTCGGCTCCTTGTAAAATCGTCCGATTGCCTTCGGTGTCATTGTTCAGACACTTCTCAAACCCCACGTGTTTTACTTATCTTTTTTAATAATCGAATAAAAGTATTTCTCTTCGTACAGTACAAAAGTATAGCCTTTGATCCATTGTTCATTTTTCAACAACATTTTAATCCAAAGAATAATTTTGATGATGCAGAGGATAATTAAACCCTATTCAAATTGATGTTATTCATTGTTTTCTTTTTTTCATTTAATTTAATTCCGGGTGTCGTTACAAAAAAGTCTGAACATCCTCTGTATAAAGCATAAAACAACAGAATGAGTTCAAACTCGCAAGGAAAAAAGATCAAAAGTATAGCTGAAAAATGACGTTTTTAGGCATGCAATTAATTTTACCACGAAGCCAAGATAGTATTGCTGTACATAAATTTTCATGTCGGAAACCATTCTTTTTTAACGTTTTCAAAAAGGAAGTTTGACATTAGACAAGAAGAAAATACAAGTAATGTCATACCTCATTTCTGTAGTTAAATCACGAAAAAGAGTTGTTTTTGCATTTTGAGGTGAGCTTTTTCCCATAAGCTTTTAACCATTTTTGGTCTTGTTTAAAAGCATTATCGCATACACTGTTTAGTTAAATAATTTTCTGCATTTCTACTTTACTATCGCTGAAATTTCCCCAAATGTGAAGAATATATACCAGAAATATTTAATTAATAAAAGTTAATAAAACTTCCTTGAAATTTTTGATCTTGTAGCACAGTATTCACGATTAATAGAGGTAGTGTTTAAAAAACATTTTATGATAGATTATCATAATATTTCAATTTAAGTTATTAAAACTATTCCTTCTCCTAAATATACATTGAAGAAGACATTTTCCCTATGAACAAAATAATCTTTCTATCTGATTGTTTTTATAATGATCAAATATGTATTTATTACAGCTAGATGGTATTTTTTTATTTTCATGAAAGATATACAATTATAAGATTGCAATTTAAGTTTAATACGAAGTTATTATATTTTCGTACGTTGCAAAATTGCCTTTTTATTTTTAAATGAAAACATTTCTTTTAATTCCAAATAAACAAAAGTTTAAAATTATTGAAGGCAGTAAAGGTAGTTATAATTTATTTGAAATTAATTGAACTAATAATCATATAATCTAGTAAAATAATATATATTTATATATTGATGTGCGTTAATTTCATTAAAATCCGTTGGCCAAATCCGTCGACTGTAGGCCAAAATCCGTTGGCCTACAGTCGGCCAAAAAAAAAAAATGGAACACCCTTAATAACTGTCATGATTACTATTAGATGTTCAGATAAATAATATCTTTGGAAATGGCTGGAAGGGAAAAAAGCCTATGGTACAAGGTAGTTAATTAAAAAAAAATAATTATCATAGTTAATTAAAAAATTTGTTGAAATAACATTTCAAATTAACAAAATTAAACAAAAAAATGTAAATAATTTTATTGTGTGATCTTTTTAACCTTTCATCTCTCACTGATCATTGGAGGAGGATCAAATGATTTTATTCGTTCTAAATGGTATAATTGCGATAAAATAATAAAAATGTGTAATTATTATTATTTAAATAAAAAATTTCAATTATTTTTATTGTTTACAAAGGTTTTTCAAAGAAATCAAGCGAATTTTTCTTGCTTTTCATTTTAGTAATCCTAACAAGAATAAGATAACATGTTAATCATTTAATAAATGAAATCAATTTAATAAGGATCCTTTTCCATTATTTAAAAATTTATGATAGTTTTATCTCACAAATTGGTGGGTATACTATTCTTCACACGCTGAATCCAGTCGACTTCCATAATGGAAGCATTTCGAGATAGAAGTTAATTAATCAAATTAATTAATTTTGTTAATGAATTGCATCGTACCATAAGTTCGAGCCATTTTCAAAGATACCACTTTTAAAGATCTAACAAAAATTAAAAATGTATTAAGACTGTTACCTCATGTTTTTGACCGACTGTACAAAATAGGTTTGTACCTACTTACAAAAAAATACAGTTCATCAATTTTGATTACGAATGAAATTAAAAAAAACACACAATACGTGTAGTTGATGAAAATTTTATCTTGGCAAGAGTGCAGTTTAAGTTATAAAAATGAAAGATACTGTGATATTTCTACATTTAGACAATATTATATCATTATATCCTTTTTTAACAATTTTGACATAATGGCTGTTTTTTTCCCCTGGATTTTCAGGACACCTATCTTCCTTAAAATTATTCCAACTTACTTTTCTGTTATTTTCGTTCAATATATGGAAAACTATAGCTGTATGGCAAATTTACTTATGTTGATTTTTTTAGTAGTGAAAGATATATAATCAAGCATTATATATTTGAATATCCCCAATTATTTCAATATATTGCAGATTTAAGAAAATTGATGGTAAATAACCTCTGTATTTCCGTCGGTTGTTTAATATTTTAATATTTTCCCCGTGTTTCTATTTTACGTATATGCAGCTATATAAATTAACTTACCTGCAGGTATCAAAATATTTCAAACATTTAGTTTCTCAGTAACGCACCTTATATGCTTCAATATGTGTGGTTACCTTGATAAACATACTTATTTTGTCTGAAAAGTAGACAATTTTTAATACATGAAGAATTAAAAAATATTTGATGAAAAACATGCGTACCTTTGGAAAGCTTTTGAAAATTTGTATTCTAGGCAAAAACATATTTTTTTCAGAATTTCTGCTATAGAATAAGAAACTGAATACCTCCATTTTGCAAAAAAGAATTAAATAAATAAAAATAATAATAATAATTCGAAGAAATTTTCAAGAATTGTCGAGAATAAGAAAATTAAAAATTATCATTTTCTCGTGAGAGATAATGTAAAACGATAAATTTAATGTAAACGATAAGTTAAGTGTAAAACAATGAGGGTATAAGTTGAGTTATGAAAGGTAAATAATAAATAAGGAAAATCACTAAATAGTTAATAACGAGGTGATAAACATTTAAAAATTTAATTATATTTTTAAAAAATTACTAAAAACATTTCTTTAGAGTTATTTTGATTCGTTCTAAATGCTAGATTTCGAATTATACTTCTATGTTGAGATATAAGGATCAGATTTTCAATAGTACCCATTGAAATAGAATTTCTTATGATGTAAGGTTTTGATTATTTGAAACCAACTTTCATCGATGTTTTTTAATTAAGACTCTGTTTTTTAGAATAATCTATTTGACTAAAAATAGCACCTTCACTGCGTCATATTCAATCAATATTTTTCCCTGAGAAACGAACTTTTCCACAGTTGCTATGAATTTTAAATTTTAAAAATATTTATTAAATGAGCAAGGCAATAAGGGATATTGGGACAAACATTTAAATCATTAAAAAGCATTTTAAAACAAAAAATTATTTCGTTTTTCAATAACATGATCTCAAATATAAAAGCCAGAAAAAATATGCTGCATTATTTTTTTAAGAAGTACTAAGCATTATAAATTTTTATTAGTTATAAGATTGATCAAGAAGAACGAAAATGTATGAATACAATTCTTTTGATGGCATTTCTATTTATTTCCTATTCTACAGACACTTCGATTTCTACAGTTTATGATTGAATTAATTAGTTGTAAGAAAGGATATCTAAAGTTAATCGGTTAAAAATCTGATATATTTTTAAATGAAAACAATTTGGTTGAACTATTTTTCCATTAAAAACATGATTATTTTATTTTAAAATTTGAATTTTAATCACAAATCATTTTCGGTTTCATCAGATTAAACCGAAAGGGTTAAACTTTTGAATTCCGGAATATTTGAATTTCCTATTATTATTTTTGTTGCCCAATCGCCTAAAGGGAATTATAATCTACGATTGAAAATCTAGTAGAACAAAATATTAATTCAAAGTTTATTTTCCCAGTCAGAAAAGAACTAGTTTTTAAAAATGTAGCGTTATTCTCATTTAGAGCAACATTAATGTAGCGAGAACTATAAAAATAAAAGGCCCAGTAATTAGAGGTCACTGAAAAATGGGGCATTTTATTTTAAAATTTGAATTTTAATTATAAATCGTTTTCTGTTTCATCAGTAGTTTTCTAAACCAAAAGTGTTAAACTTTTCCATTCTGGAATATTTTAATTTCCCATTATTAATTTTGTTCCCCAATCTCCCAAAGGGAATTATAATCTATGACTGAAATTCTAGTAGAAAAAATATTTATTGAAAGTTTATTTTCAAAGTCATAAGAGGACTAGTTTAAAAAAATGTATAGAATGAATAAATGTATATAATGTATAAATGTATATAATGTATAAATGTTCTCATTTATAGCAATATTAGATAACAGGATCTAAAATATAAAAGCCAGAAAAAATAATTTAAACAGTTTTAGCGAAATCGGTCATAAATCGGTCGGTGGATTATTTTTTTAAGAAGTATTAAGCATTATAAATTTTCATTAGTTATAAAATTGATCAAGAAGAACAAAAATGTATGAATACAATTCTTTATATGGCATTTCTATTTCTACAGTTTATGATTGAAGTAATTAATTGTGAGAAAGGATAGTTAAAGTTAATCGGTTAAAAATCTGATATATCTTTAAATGAAAAGAATTTGATTGAAATATTTTTCCATTAAATACATGATTATTTATTTTAAAATTTTAATTTTAATTACAAATCATTTTCGGTTTCATCAGTAGTTTTCTAAACCAAAAGTGTTAAATTCTGGAATATTTGAATTTCCTATAATTATTTTTGTTCCCCAAGAAGAATTATAATCGACGATTGAAAATCTAGTAGAACAAAATATTCATTGAAAATTTATTTTCCCAGTCAGAAAAGGACTAGTTTTAAAAAAATGTAGCGTTATTCTCAGTTAAAGCAACATTAATGTAGCGAGAACTAGAAAATAAAAAGTCCAGGAATTAGTGGTCACTGAAAAATGGGGCATTTTATTTTAAAATTTGAATTTTAATTTAAAATCATTTTCGGTTTCATCAGTAGTTTTCTAAACCAAAAGTGTTAAACTTTCAAATTCCGGAATATCTGAATTTCCTATTATTATTTTTTTTTGTTCCCCAATCTCACAAATGTGAGGCGCAAAGAAGAATTATAATCTACGATTGAAAATCTAGTAAATGAAAACAATTTGGTTGAAATATTTTTCCATTAAATACATGATTATTTTATTTTAAACATTGAATTTTTTTACAAATCATTTTCGGTTTCATCAGTAGTTTTCTAAACCAAAAGTGTTAAACTTTCAAATTCCGGAATATCTGAATTTCCTATTATTATTTTTGTTCCCCAATCTCACAAATGTGAGGCGCAAAGAAGAATTATAATCTACGATTGAAAATCTAGTAAATGAAAACAATTTGGTTGAAATATTTTTCCATTAAATACATGATTATTTTATTTTAAACATTGAATTTTTATTACAAATCATTTTCGGTTTCATCAGTAGTTTTCTAAGCCAAAAGTGTTAAACTTTCAAATTCCGGAATATCTGAATTTCCTATTATTATATTTGTTCCCCAATCTCACAAATGTGAGGCGCAAAGAAGAATTATAATCTACGATTGAAAATCTAGTAAATGAAAACAATTTGGTTGAAATATTTTTCCATTAAATACATGATTATTTTATTTTAAACATTGAATTTTTATTACAAATCATTTTCGGTTTCATCAGTAGTTTTCTAAAGCAAAAATGTTAAACTTTCGAATTCCAGAATATTTGAATTTCCTATTATTATTCTTGTTCCCAATCTCACATATTTCACCAATTCAAAAGAATATTTGAGGCGTAAAGAAGAATTATAATCCACGATTGAAAATCTAGTAGAACAAAATATTCATTGAAAATTTATTTTCCCAGTCAGAAAAGGACTAGTTTTAAAAAAATGTAGCGTTATTCTCAGTTAAAGCAACATTAATGTAGCGAGAACTAGGAAAATAAAAAGTCCAGGAATTAGTGGTCACTGAAAAATGGGGCATTTTATTTTAAAATTTGAATTTTAATTTAAAATCATTTTCGGTTTCATCAGTAGTTTTCTAAACCAAAAGTGTTAAACTTTCAAATTCCGGAATATCTGAATTTCCTATTATTATTTTTGTTCCCCAATCTCACAAATGTGAGGCGCAAAGAAGAATTATAATCTACGATTGAAAATCTAGTAAATGAAAACAATTTGGTTGAAATATTTTTCCATTAAATACATGATTATTTTATTTTAAACATTGAATTTTTGTTACAAATCATTTTCGGTTTCATCAGTAGTTTTCTAAACCAAAAGTGTTAAACTTTCAAATTCCGGAATATCTGAATTTCCTATTATTATTTTTGTTCCCCAATCTCACAAATGTGAGGCGCAAAGAAGAATTATAATCTACGATTGAAAATCTAGTAAATGAAAACAATTTGGTTGAAATATTTTTCCATTAAATACATGATTATTTTATTTTTAAACATTGAATTTTTATTAAAATCATTTTCGGTTTCATCAGTAGTTTTCTAAACCAAAAGTGTTAAACTTTCAAATTCCGGAATATCTGAATTTCCTATTATTATATTTGTTCCCCAATCTCACAAATGTGAGGCGCAAAAGAAGAATTATAATCTACGATTGAAAATCTAGTAAATGAAAACAATTTGGTTGAAATATTTTTCCATTAAATACATGATTATTTTATTTTAAACATTGAATTTTTATTACAAATCATTTTCGGTTTCATCAGTAGTTTTCTAAAGCAAAAATGTTAAACTTTCGAATTCCAGAATATTTGAATTTCCTATTATTATTCTTGTTCCTAATCTCACATATTTCACCAATTCAAAAGAATATTTGAGGCGTAAAGAAGAATTATAATCCACGATTGAAAATCTAGTAGAACAAAATATTCATTGAAAGTTTATTTTCCCAGTCAGAAAAGGACTAGTTTTAAAAAAATGTAGCGTTATTCTCGTTTATAGCAACATCAATGTAGCGAGAACTATGAAAATAAAAGGCCCAGGAATTAGAGGTCACTGAAAAATGGAGCATTTTATTTTAAAATTTTAATTTTAATTACAAATCATTTTCGGTTTCATCAGTAGTTTTCTAAACCAAAAGTGTTAAACTTTCGAATTCCGGAATATTTGAATTTCCTATTATTATTTTTGTTCCCCAGTCTCCCAAAGGGAATTATAATCTAAGATTGAAAATCTAGTAGAACAAAATATTCATTGAAAAATTATTTTCCCACTCAGAAAATGACTAGTTTTAAAAAATATAGCGTTATTCTCATTTATAGCAACATTAGATAACAGGATCTCAAATATAAAAGCCAGAAAAAATAATTTAAACAGTTTTAGCGAAATCTGTCATAGTATAATGCTGGATTATTATTTTTAATAAGTACTAAATTAATAAGTACAAAATTAATAAGTTTTTTTAATAAGTATCATAAATTTTCACTAGTTATAAAATTGATCAAGAAGAACGAAAATGTATGAATACAATTCTTTATACGGCATTTCTATTTCTACAGTTTATGATTGAATTAATTAATTGTAAGAAAGGATATCTAAAGTTAATCGGTTAAAAATCTGATATATTTTTAAATGAAAACAATTTGGTTGAAATATTTTTCCATTAAATACATGATTATTTTATTTTAAAATTTGAATTTTAATTGCAAATAAGTTTTGGTGTCATCAGTAGTTTTCATTCCCGAGATCATCAGTAGTTTTCATGTAGCGAGAGTATGAAAATAAAAGACACAGGAATTAGAGGTCACTGTAAAATGGGGCATTTTTACAAACAAATTTGGTTGGAGGTCAGGTCAGCCAGTCGTCTCTGGAGAAACAGGTGACATGCGCAATTTAAAGAGGAAGGATGTAAATATTCCGATTGGAGAAGACTTTTCCAAAACTGTCCAATTAAAAATTCACGCAAACCTGGAGGTGTATTATCAGAATCGTAAGACTCTAAATTCAATTTTCTGAGCAGGTAACTGTAATAAATTAAAAGATAAGACTTATTGAAACAGTTGTGTGGGAATTATTCACTAGATATGGATGGTTATCTAGTATCGCGAAAAATATTTTATCACGGGTTCAGATTTAAAATTATTTTAAGAAGAAAAGAAAAACCTTAGAAAAATTATAAATAAAATTCGATTTTATTTTGTTTTGAGTAATATGTTTTTAATTAATTCCGTCTTTAAATAAATAAATTAGCATAAATAAATAACATTAAAAATCAGATACATCGTTTTCTTTAAAAGAAAATATTTTACTTTTAATTTGAATTAATTTTTATTTAAATTATATTTTATTTTTTCAAATATAGTAATCATATAGTGTAGTTCTTATTATAACAGAATGGTGAATGGATGACTCTAGAGTAATTTTTCATCCTTCTGAAATAAATTACAAACATAAAAGCCAATCAATAAGAATATGCTATCTATGATAAGTTATCAAGGTATAAGTCCAAGTATCAAGGTAAGTCCTATTTAAAGAATAAAAATACTAAACAATTAATATTTTATTCAATTCATTTCTAAAAAAAATATAAAAAATTTACCAATTTACTCTCATAATTTTAATAAGCAACGAGCTCACTTTCACCCACAAACAGTAATTAGATGTCAACAAAATATTCGGATAATGAATGAAACGATTTTAACTTTAAAAGCAGATTCCTTTCCTGTATCGCTGGAATTAATAGGAATTTTGTTATACAAATTGGTGTGCGTATAATTAATAAGATGATGAATCGATTATACTGAATATCTCGGGTTTAGTATAATCGATATAGAAAAATTCTAGTTAACAGTTAATTAACCATGTAAATTAATAAGTTGTTATTATGTTATTTTCCTAACTATAAGTTAGTAACACTATAAGTTGGTTTCCTTTGAGCCACTTCCAATGATACCTTTTATGTGAAGATTCATTGATTATTACGAAAGTTATTAATGGTGTTCCTCTATTTTGGAGATGACTACGCATAATATTGGAAAAATGCATGGAAATATTGTGAATTATATATATATATATATATATATGTGTCTTTATACAATTATATGCCTTTTTTAAATAACTAAATTATAATACTTATAGCTGTGTAAAATAGCTGAGCAGTTTTAAAAATACTTGTTATAATTTTAAATATACAGTAGAACCTCTTTAAGTCGAACCTCGATAAGTCGAAAACCTCCATTACTCGAAATTTCATCCCTCCATAACTCGAAAAATTTTTTTTATCTCTGTATCTCATACATTAGCAACGTTTGATTTTGCAACCTTTTTTACAGCTCGATCATTTGAAACTAATTACCTCGAAGAAAAATAAGTTACCGACTTTAAGGATTTGCCGACAATGTACGCCATTGTTTCTTAGAAAACAATGTATGAGTATACAGTAAATAGAATAACCAATTCTATGAAATATTCTTATTATAATTCCTATTTTTATAATTCTCAAAATAAGTTAGAGAGTGTCTAAACCTCTACAAGTCTAATATTTCCTTACAAAATCCGCTTAAGCCAAAAACCTCCATAAATCGAAAACTCTATTACTTGAATTACACTCATGTCCATAAATTAAGGATAATGAAGTTCAGGCAAGAGAAAGAGACAGAAGCAAAACAAATTTGACTTATTTGTAAAGTCTATTTATTAAACAAAAGGTAAAGAGCAAAAAAGATGCTATATGTTTGACATAATTAATAAAAATTGCGATTTTTACTCCCTGGAACAAATTTCAAAAAAGAACCTATTTACAAAAAACAGTATAACATGATTAGTATGATGGTTAATATGGAGTATGTCTCCCGGACGATGCAATACAGGCCTTACAACGCCTAGGCATGCTGAGTATCAAATTATCAATTTGATCTTTGGGAATATTACACCACTCATCAAGCAATGCACTCCAAAGTTCCGGTTGACAGGTGGGAGGGGGTTGACGGGCTGCAATTCGTCGGCCAAGCATATCCTACGCATGCTCTATTGGATTCAAGTCCGGTGAGTATGCTGGCCAATCCATACGGGTGATTTCCTCCAATTGAAGGCATTCGTCTACAATGTTTGCACGGTGAGGACGGGCGTTGTCATCCATAAACAGAAATTCAGCACCCATGGCGCCCCGAAACAAACGTACATGTTGTTCCAGAATGACATCCCGATAGATATGGCCTGTCATCGTTACACTCTGAACATGCAGGTCAGTTCTGGAATCAAGAATAATTCCTCCCCAAACGAGCCATCCTGCACCTCCGTAACGGTGTTGTTCAATGTTGTTCTCTTGGTGGTAACGGGTACCTGGCGCTCTCCATATGAAAGTCCGGCGAGAATCAGACTGCAAACTAAACCTGGACTGGTCAGAAAACATCACACCAGACCACTGTTGTGGTGGCCATAATGCATGCTCTCTACTCCAGGTTAATCGCAGGCGACAGTGAGTTGCGGTAAGTGGAACACATCTGACAGGCCTACGAGCATATAGACCAATGTGCCCTAAGCGTCTGTACACGTCTGCCTTGAAACTGTCGTACCGGTAGCTGAAGAGAGCTGACGAGACAGGTCTGATGCTGTACTCCGTCTGTTTCTTTTGGCAGTAAGTGCTAAATACCGGTCCTCATTCGGCTTTGTAACTCGGGGGCGACCTGTGCTGTAACATCTTCTCACATTACCATCATCTTGGAGTAGTTGACAAAGCCTGGAGATGACACTCTGGGCGATTCCAAGTTCCTGGGATACTTCCAGCTGGGTATGTCCACATTCCAGTCGTCCGATAATTCTACCACGTAAAAAATCATCCAAATGCTTCCTTTGTGCCATAACTATGCGGTTATTGCACTGAAAGGCTTTTAAAGCGCTTGTGAACAATTTTACTTCTTTGCCACCATTCCTTATATACCCCTCTCTTACACTCTCGTCATTGTAACGTACTATCCCAGCCATCTGGTGGTTTCCTGTAATTTGCATATTCTTCTTCAAGATGTGTGTGATAATTCTACAGGTGTAATTTTTATTTCAGAGTTCAATTCCTGTGTGATTCTGAATTATCCTTAATTTATGGATATGAGTGTATTTGGTGTCTCCCTTGAAGTTCGACTTACAGAGGTTCTACTGTATTTAAATATATAAAACATTCTATTACTTACTATTCTATTTGTGTAACCAATTTTATATTAATTCATAGAATGACATAGTTCTATTTTAAATGAAAAATTTTCCAATAGCTTTGATAAAGCAAATAATTGATTAATTTTTTTATTTAAAAGTTTATTTTAAGTATAAAATATGTGTATTAAAATTATTTATGTTTTTTTAGTTATATTTCTTAATATTTTATGAAATCCAATTATGATATTTTTCCGTTGCAGAAAATATAGAACTAAGTTATTTCCAAAAATATAATAAATATTTTGTAAATCTATCCAGATTTCCATAGTTTAATCTGGTTAAAGCGTAAAAATTTTAATTAAAAGGATTAAAAAATTAAACGAATTTAGTTATTTCCTTGTTACTTTTGTAGTTACAGAATTCAGCACGCCACATCAGCGTAAACTCGTTTGTGCAAAAACAGATCTATAATAATTTTTTTTTTAACTTGGAAAAGAGTCCCTTGTTGACATTTTCTTGAATATCTCGTAAACGTTTCATAATAATTTCAAAAACATATATTGGGTTGGTGCATAATTATCAGGCATTTATTTTAAGGTGCTAAATTTTAACAAAAATGTACAATATTTTATAAATTTATGAATGAAAATATCCTTCTACTTTTAGGTTGTAGAAATACTTGTCGATAATCATACTCATATTCGTCATATTATGCTGTACAAGTTTGAGAAAGGATGAAACGCAGGGCAGTCATTTCGCGATCTCAACGAATTTTTCGGTGAGGGCACAATCAGCAGGGAAGGTTTCAAATCTGGCGACACTAGCTTGGAAGATAAGGCAGGAAGTAGTCTACCATCGGATTTCGACGATCAGACACTTTTGGCAGCCGTGGAACGGAACGAAAACTTGACAACTTGAATGCTGGCCGACAACTTCAATATGATCATTCCACCATCGTTCAACAACTCAAAAAGTTTGAAAAGGTATGGAAATAGGCTGGGTGGATCCCCCACGAACTCAGCGACTACAATAAAGCCGAATGTGTCCGAATTTTCACAGATTTGCTTCAACGAAACGAGCTGAGTCCGTTTCTGAAGGATCTTGTCACTGGGGTTGAATCGGGGCTTCTCTTCAAAACCCTCAAAAGAAAGAAGGTCTGCGTTTCGCCAGGAGTTTCACCAAAAGGAATAACGAAGGACGTACACTTAAGAAGGCAATGTGGTGTGTTTGATAGGACAGAAGCTGAATCATCCATTGGAAAATCATCTTAAATGGGATTTGTTATTGGTGGAACCCAACCCAAAAATGAGTATGAGTATGATTATCGACACGCATTTTTATAATCTAAAAACTAGAAGGATATTTTCATTCATAAATGTATGAAATATTGTAAATTTTTATTAAAATATAGCACGTCAAAGAAACGCCAAAACGTGCGGGGCCTGATGGGCAAGTGGTGCTCGGTTATCGGGTTGAAATCCCGGCATTGCCATGGGTGTTTGTAGTGGTTCGGAATCCACTTTAGGTCCCGGTCCTAATAGGATCTTAGAGCGTTGCGGGGGCATTGTTACTCCGCGTCCGTGGCTTACCGTCAAGTGATACGCGCCCCCTGGGTAGTTCAAAGTGAGTAACATGAGTGCAGCCCTTATGGCATAAAAAGATCACGGTCTATTTGCCAGCTGCATTAGAAGGGGGAAAAAAGGGAAGTAAAAACGCCTCATTATTATGCACCAACCTAATAGATATATCTTAATTTTTGATGACATCAGAAAACAACAGCAGAAACCAAATGAATCAGCTACAAATGCATATTACGATAAGTATAATATGTTATAATTTATTTTTTTTTTCATTACGGTATTTAAAATTTAATGCTTTTTTTAAAATTATAGCCAAATATTTAACTAAAATTATGTTTTTAATTTAAGAAAAAATATTTCTTTCGACTGTGTAAGATTTAAAAAAAAGCATTAATTAGGATGCAAAGTATCGTTCATTAAGCGAAAGCATTTAGCATTGTTAAAATCAATTTTTGAACTCCTCTATCCCCAAAACATTTATCTCTACAAAAAAAATCACCATTTACTAATTTCATCTTGCTGAATTTATTGCATTAAAAATATCGGCATCTGTCATGAAAATTTTTTTATTTAGTAGTTAATTAATTACATTAATGAATTTTACTACACCACTTTTGAGCCTTTGTGCTTTTGCCTTACCTTTGAGCCATTCCCAATTGTACAGCTTATATGAGGGTCTAGTGATAATTACAAAAGTTATTAAAGATGTCCCATTTCTTTTGGTTGACTGTATATATGTATGTTTATAAATGTATATGCACGTCTAAATATTCTGTATTTCTGTATTAGTAGTGATGCACTGGCATGAGCAAAGATGTATGCTTAAATATGCATACGTTACTCTGTATTTTTTCAGTAAGCATGTTTATGCTGTGTACCTTCAGCTACAAATGCATATTTACTTATGTGCATATGCAATTGTATGCTTGTATATAAGTGCGTTTTTCTCATATGAGTGTTTATAAGTGTATGCTTGTGAATGTATATGTATAATACATATGCACGTCAGTGTGTATGTATGTGCATGTTTACAAGTGTTTGCATATATATATATGCATTGCTATTTCATACGAATATAAATGCATTGCTGTATGTTTGTGTAAGTGAATGCGTATATATGTATATCCGTGCACGTGAATGTATGTCCGATAGCAAATATGTATCCGTTTTCGTATACGCGTATGTGCGTGCATATGTATATGTGTTCATGTGCATGTACGTATGTGTGTTTATGTATATGGTGTATGTGCGTGTGTATTTATATGCGTTTTTATGTATGTATGTATGTATGTGTGTGCGTGTATACACGTGGGATAAATGTATGTATGTGCTGTAACAACATTTTTGTAGCGATGGCTAACACAGCGACGGCTAACACAGCGACTCTCCTAAAGTAACGGTTGACATCACAGTCGTTCAGATTACAGATGTTTCCCAAGAAAGTGAAAAGAAATTCTTGTTTTGCTTTTAGACTGACGATGTTAGAATTACACTCATGTCGATATATTAAGGATAATTCAGAATCACACAAAAATTGAACTCTAAAATAAAAATTTCACCTGTAGAATTATCATACACATCTTGAAGAAGAATATGCAAATTACAGGAAACCGCCAGATGGCGCGGATAGTACGTCACAATGACGAGAGTGTAAGAGAAGGGTATATAAGGAATGGTGGCAAAGAAGTAAAATTGTTCACAAGCGCTTTAAAAGCATTTCAGTGCAATAACCGCATAGTTATGGCACAAAGGAAGCATTTGGATGATTTTTTACGTGGTAGAATTATCGGACGACTGTTTCTTTTGGAATGTGGACGTAAACAGCTGGAAGTATCCGAGGAACATGGAATCGCCCAGAGTGTCATCTCCAGGCTTTGGCAACGATTAAAAGATGATGTTAATGGGAGTAGATGTTACAGCACAGATTGCCCCCGAGTTACAACGCCGAATGAAGACCTGTATTTTGCAGTTACTGCCAAAAGAAACAAACGCAGCACAGCATCAAACCTGTCTCATCAGCTCTCTTCAGCTACCGGTACGACAGTTTCAAGGCAGACCGTGTACAGACGCTTAGGGCACATTGGTCTATATTCTCGTAGGCCTGTCAGATGTGTTCTACTTACCGCAACTCACTGTCGCCTGCGATTAACCTGGAGTAGAGAGCATGCATTGTGGACACCGCAACAGTGGTCTGGTGTGATGTTTTCCGAAGAGTCCAGGTTTAATTTGCAGTCTGATTCACGCCGGATTTTCATATGAAGAGCGCCAGGTATCCGTTACCACCAAGAGAACACCATTGAACGACACCGTTACGGTGGTGCAGGATGGCTCGTTTGGGGAGGAATTATTCTTGGTTCCAGAACTGACCTGCATGTTCAGAGTGTAACGATGACAGGCAACATCTATCGGGATGTCATTCTGGAACATCATGTACGTTTATTTCGGGGCGCCATGGGTGCTGAATTTCTGTTTATGGATGACAACGCCCGTCCTCACCGTGCAAATATTGTAGACGAATGCCTTAAATTGGAGGATATCACCCGTATGGATTGGCCAGCATACTCACCGGACTTGAATCCAATAGAGCATGTGTGGGATATGCTTGGCCGACGAATTGCAGCCCGTCAACCCCTTCCCACCTGTCAACCGGAACTTCGGAGGGCATTGCTTGAGGAGTGGTGTAGAACTAAAATTGAATAGCCTCAAGATCTGGCAAGAAGAGTGGGACACTCAGCTTACAGGAAGAAGAACCCATCAATTTCTTCCAACAGTGTCAACGAAGATGTCCATAAATACATATCTAAACTACTTTGTAACGGGACATGGTCCCTTCCCCGCGTACTTATACAGGTTCAATATTAAAGATACGGACAACTGCATTTGTGGTGAAACTGGCACGCCGGAACACTATCTCTTCTCCTGCTCTTTAACAGACTCAAATCACGTTCTCCAACCAAATCCAGATACATATGCAACCTGGGCACAAAATGCAGCATTCTCCAAAACAATAAAGGAAAAAATTATTAAAGTGATGGACTTTGTAACCCATAATATAGACTACATTACACAATAGAAACAAAAAGCATGTTCTTAATCTATTATTGTATCTATATCCCCTAACAGCTTGTGTAATACTAATTACCATACACAGCCATTTCCTTTAAATAATTGTGTTAACAATTTTATTGTACATATGTAAATATCAGTAATCTTTCTCTTAGTTGTCTAATTTTTGTTTTGATTTTCTATAATTTAATGATAGATTTCTATAAGTAGTTTTAGTAGAGTGATTGCTGCCGATGGCCATAAAATGTGTGCTATTCGCCAGGAATCACTCAAACAGGCCTAAAGCAAGAGTTCCTAGAACTCCTCACGATTGAGAGCCGTTCTGACGTGTTGATATGCACCAGACAACTCTCAAAGCGGAACGGACCTAGCGATTATCACTGATTAACAACAGTGAACTCAGCCAAAGGGCTGCTTGCGATACCCAGAGTGGTTTATCAATCCTCCCTTTCCGTAGTTGTGCAACCAACACTGAAATCCCGTTAATTCGGGAAGGCCAGTGGCACTCCTGCGGCGTCTAAGATCAGATTGATAATTTGATACTCAGCATGCCTAGGCGTTGTAAGGCCTGTATTGCATCGTCTGGGAGGCATACTCCATATTAACCATCATACTAACCATGTTATACTGTTTTTTGTAAATAGGTTCTTTTTTGAAATTTGCTCCAGGGCGTAAAAATCGCAATTTTTATTAATTATGTCAAATATATAGCATCTTTTTTGCTCTGTACCTTTTGTTTAATAAATAGACTTCACAAATAAATCAAATTTGTTTTGCTTCTGTCTCTTTCTTTACCTGAACTTCATTATCCTTAATTTATGGACATGAGTGTATATGCACGTCTAAATATTCTGTATTTCTGTATTAGCAGTGATGTACTGGTATGAGCAAAGATGTATGTTTAAATATGCATACGTTAATCTGTATTTTTCAGTAAGCATGTTTATGCTGTGTACCTTCAGCTACAAATGCATATTTACTTATGTGCATATGCAATTGTATGCTTGTATATAAGTGCGTTTTTCTCATATATATTCGAATGAGTGTTTATAAGTGTTTGCTTGTGAATGTATATGTATAATACATATGCACGTCAGTGTTTATGTATGTGCATGTTTACAAGTGTTTGTATATATATATATGCATTGCTATTTCATGCGAATATAAATGCATTGATGTATGTTTGTGTAAGTGAATGCGCATATATGTATATCCGTGCACGTGAATGTATGTCCGATAAAAAATATGTATCCGTTTTTGTATACGCGTATGTGCGTGTATATGTATATGTGTTCATGTGTATGTACGTATGTGTGTTTATGTATATGGTGTATGTGCGTGTGTATTTATATGCGTTTGTATGTATGTATGTGTGTGCATGTATACACGCGGGATAAATGTATGTATGTGCTGTAACAACATTTTTGTAGCGATGGCTAACACAGCGACGTTCCTATAGTAACGGTTGACATCACAGTCGTTCAGATTACAGATGCTTCCCAAGAAAAAGAAAAGAAATTCTTGTTTTGCTTTTAGACTGATGATGTTAGAATTAAATAGCTCTATATGGATTGATCTTGCTTAAATATTGAACGTTATTTAATTGTAAACCCTTTGATGCTTCATTAAATTTTATTGGTTATACCTTACAGCCTCCTTTAATTGGTGACAAGCGGTGCGATGAAACTACTTTTGTAAACAGATATGCATCATATTTTTTACTCTTTCTGATGATAATATGATATAAATTTAAATCTTCCAATCAGTAATTAAGTTTTAGGATAAATTTGCAGTCTTTTTTAGATGCACGTCTAGAATCTTAAGAGTTTCTAATCGGAAGTGTTAATATGATAGCTCATAATTTCAAGTTATCTATGATAAATTTGTTGCCTACGTATTTGTATTTACGTCATATTGTATAGAATGTAATTGTGTATTGAAAAAGAAACTTTTTATTTAATTATAAAGAATATTGTAATTGATGAAGCTGTATTTTATTTTGATTTGAATTTTCTGCAATGATATTTTTTTGTTACATTAAATGACATTAAGGTAAATGGTGCATTTGATTTACATAAAAATATTTGATTTTGATTGATAATTTATTTTATTTGATAATATATCATCAAAAGCATTCAAAGGATACGAATTGGTTTCAGTTTAGTTATTAATAATAACAGTTGTTTGTCGACTGAATTATATTTAATTTTGTTTTCGGATAAGACAGAAAATGATGTTTTGACTTGACTTTACTAGGCGTTTTGAGATTTATACTTGCGAATGCAGCGTTATATCAATTTATCCTAATTCTATCATAATAAAAGAGACACTGTGATGATGAACGAAAATTTATAACTAAGCACATAAAAAAAACCCAAAATTTATTATTATTTTATATATGTTAGCCTTTCAAATTTGATAGTTATCACAGAACATGGATATCGCTTTGAACAGGATAACATGATTTTGAATGAAATGAAACTGTACATAGTATTTCTGACAAACAAAAGAAAAGAAATAAATCGAAACAAATTGAAATAATGAGAAGAATGGATGAAGTTATTTATTGATTAGATCACAAAGATATAAAATTGGAAAGTTGACAAAAAAACTTGGAATAGCACTTATTACAAACGAGAAACAACATGAAAGAAGATTTAAGTTCCATTGACAAAGTTGATCATTGAAAAAGTTGCGAGACTCTTTGTAAAAAATGAAATATTGTTACAGTCTTGTATCGTACATTCTCAGTCAGATCGAATATCCAAGAAAAAAACAGAACCATGTGTTCGAAAGAACTTTGTAATTTATTTCTTGGCTCCTCATATTTCGTACATTGGAACAAAATATGTTCCATGGTTTGTGGTGTATTGCAGAATGGACACAAAGGAGATGAAGCTAAGACCAAATTTGTGAATTTTAGCGTTTCATGGGTATATTTTTGTGCGAAATCTGGAAAGTAGGACGTCTTCTTTTCAATTTGTAGGAGGAAGTCAGTGACAACATTTAAGACTATTTAAATGAATAAATTCCTGAGCCTATTATTGCTTACCCACTGATCTGTGGTTTTTTGAAGTATCTTCTGTTTTTGTTGAAATATAAGGTCCTCCGGAGATATTCAATAAAAAATGATGTTGTCGGCTGTTGATTTTTGCTATTCTAGGTGATACCAACATGCCCTGGAGGTCAGATAAACTCATTTGGTAAAATGCTGTTTAAGATGGTATGAATTTGACTTCCGATAGTTTGATGATGTGATTGGATTGAAAGCTGCAATTTTGTAAAGCTATGAATAGAAAGACTGTCAGAAAAGTGATGGGAACTGAAAGACTGTCTGTAAGGATTATATAGTTGTGAGCTGAAAGGAAATATGACGAGTTGGTTTAAATCAATGCAAGGACTTCACCTGTGAAACTGCTATTGTAATTAGAGATCTGACCTGAGGAAGACTCTTGTGAAGATGTATTAATGGCAGATATAGGAGGTTTAAGATATATCATAAATGCATCTGAGATTTAAATAATTTTGTCTATCCAATGTTAATTTTTTTTTATTGTTCAAAAACCTATTTGATGACGTTATAAGGAAACCGTTTTTTTTAAAGGACAATCCATCAGGACAAAAACAGATTTTCGGATTCTGACTAACTGATGGAAAATTGGGGATTAAATTGAAAGATAGGATGTTCAAGTTATCTAGATATTAAGTAAACAAAAGTTTGAAGATAAATTGGGTGTTTCAACATTGGAGACTGATTTTCAAATCGGAGATAAATTATGAGAGGATGAAAAGGATTGAAAGAAATTTGTTTGATGAAAAAGCGCTCTTCCAGCATAAGCTGTCTTTGAAGCAATGGAATTTGACTGGATACTTTGTGTAACATAGGGAACCATTTCGGAAGGCCCTTTGCGAAATGTAAAGCTAAATGGTACACAGCATTTAGAATCTTTACATTATTATGGCTAGAGTAAATAAAAATAGGTGACTTGTATTCGAATAAGCTTCTTATAGTGGAATTTGTAATTTAAATGAGATGCCAGGAACGACAACTCCAGGAATTAGATGCTATTGCTATTGCTTTTTAATGGTTTTCGTTTTGAGATACAAGAAGTGTTGTTTGAAAGAGGGAATATAAGAAAAAATGATGCCTATAAGTCGGATATGCTGTTTCGGGGAAGTTCGTTTGATGTTCTGAATCTGCAAATATTGGGTAGGCATTTGTTTTTTATTCAAAAAATTTACTGATTCGCATTTCTGAAGTTGAAGGGTGAATTTCCATGTTTAGTACCATTGAGGGATTATATAGTATGTAGAGTAATTTGAAGAAGGAAGAAAGCTTTGTCCAGACATTTATCATTGCTAAATTAAAAAAAATGCTGTCGGCATATAATAAACACTGAGTATGAGCAGGGATTATGCCAAAAATATCCCTCATGTTGAAAAGGAAAAACACTTCGCACACTGCCCATTTGGACTCCGCAAGTGGAAAACATTTCAACGAAACAGAGTTTCTCTATTTTCCATAAAAATTCCTGTTATCGATGAAACCAAAATAAACTTTGCAGAGTTTCCTTTTATAGCAATTTGTAAGATTTTATATAACAAACGAACTCTTCAAACAGAATCGTAGGCTGAAGATATGTCTAAGTAATATGAAATAATCTTTGGCATTTTTAGCTTCGACGATCTTGAGTAGCAACAGAGTACATGTAATCTTTAAAAGGAATAAAGTCCGAATGATAATAAGGAAATTTGTCTGGAACTGAAGAATGAAGAATTATCGTAAGTACAATTCGTTCAAAAATTTTGCATAAAACATAAATTAAAGCTTGATTGTTAGTAGATAATAGAAATGCTATCTTTGTTCGGTTGAAGAATTGGGATGGTTTGTGCATTGATCAAATCTTGTGGAATATTGCAGAACCAATTTTAATTGAAGGGAAAAATTGAGTGTGAGCATGATACCAAAGTCTTCTCGTCTGTTGTATAATAGTCTTTTTCAAGTATTCCGTCAAAGAAGGGAAGCTTGCTTAAGATTCCGTAATTCTTATTATTATTGTGTAAAGTGTTGATTAAGAAAGACTATAATTCAGAGTATAACTTGAATTTGTGTGTGACATTCTGTTTTTCTTGCAAATAAAGAACTTTAGGCTATATATTGGTCTGTGAGTAAGCCTTTTGAGTATTATTTAGTTGAAAGAATAATTGTATTGGTAAATGATCATTGTAGAAAGGATCTGAGTGAATGAAAAAAGTTAAATTCGAATATTTATCTGCACTAGCAAGGGAGATATCAATAAGAGACGAAGAAGATGGAATTATATGAGTTGGTGAGCTAGTGTTTCGAATTTTAAATTATTATTGAAAATTGAATTGATCAAGGTTTCAGAACTATTTGCTGAAAAGTAGAAACCGAGAATGGGTTGATGCGAATTAAATTCACCAACAATCATGCAAGTAGATGGTATATTCCATCTAGCCAATCAATGGATGGTCTTTGGGAGAATAAAGATCGACTTTAATAGAGGGTTTGTGGAAGATGAACTGCGATGGTCTATATTTCGTTTTCTTTGGAGGGAGAATAAGAAGATTGAGAGTGTGGCAAGGAATAATTGAATAAATAGCTATTAAAAGCCCCCTCCTAGTGTGTTATCAGGTCGATTGGTTTTTAAATTATCTTGCAGAAAATTTGAGTTCATCCTGGAATTTGTTTCTTGTACGAAAACTTGAAGAAAGAATTGAAGTAGAAAGAGCTTTTAGCTCTAATACTGCGAACCATTGTAAAATATTGAAAATGGAGTAGAACATGACAACAAATAGTATGAGGAAATAGAAGAAAATTGAATAAAACATAAAAGCCTAAATTACCTATTTAGTGTGCTTAACTGATTGTTATTTCTTATGAAGGATAGTGAGAAACTGGGATGAATAACCATGTACTATTAAGTTCATGGTACCAGTATTCATTCTGTCTCGAGTATTCAGTTTGTCCCTGTAAGGATAAAATCTTTCAACACGCCGAAGCCCAATTTTTCCCCTTTTATATCTTTATTATCTTTTAACGGAGTTACTGGAGCTATGCTGGTGAAAGAAGAAAGTTTTTTTTATCGCTTGATTTAAGGAAGTGAGAGATGCTATTATATTTTCTGCAGAGCTTTTATGGAGTCTCGAAAAATGGAGGCTTGTAAGGGACAGATTTCTTTGACTAATTGTTGGTATTACATGGCTTGCTGTTGGAATAATTTAGTTGTTTCATCTTTTGTAATGTAATTAGAATATAAAATAGTGCTAGCTTTCTGTTTAAATGAGAAAAAGGAAGATATAATCTTTGGGTTTCTATAAGGGAAAGACTGTTGAATGTTTTGAATATAACAAAATTTTCTGCGTCTTTACGTTTAGTGCAGTTGTCCATCGCCTTGTGTGCTTCTCCAACAAGGCATCCAAATGAATCGAACATTACAGTAAATAGTTTTAATACAGAAAACGTATTGAAATACAATGAGAAATAATAGGGTTTTTTTATAAATTTATTCTTTAAGAAAATGAAAAATAGTTTCTAGTGAATTGTTATTTATAAGGTTTTTATAATTTTTGTTACTCTGTTAATTTTAATGAACGATAAAGCATTAACTGATTTTTAAAATTGTATTCCATTTGCCCATTTGTTTTTATCATTGAACTTTTCGATATGTAATATTTTTGGCAAAGCTTTACCAATACTGACACTTGTATTGTTACCATTTACTATCTATACCTACCTACCCACAAAAGGTATCGAATGCATATAAAAATGAATCGATGGTATCACAGAGTGGATATATTAGGTTGGTGCATAATTATCAGGCGTTTCTTTGACGTGCTATATTTTAATAAAAATTTAAAATATTTTATAAATTTATGAATGATAATATTCTTCTACTTTTAAATTATAAAAATGTGTGTCGATAATCATACGTATATTCATCATATTATGCTGTACCACTTTGAGAAAGGATGAAAAGCAGTACAGTCATTTCGCGTTCTCAACCAACTTTTCGGTGAGGGGACAATCAGCAGGGAATGTTTCAAATCTGGCGACACTAGCTTGGAAGATACGGCAGAAAGATGTTATTTTATAAAAATGCCGTCGAATTAGATATAAAAGACAAACTTGTAACCAGCCAGACTATGATCTGACGCATATGACTGTAAATATAAGGCTGATCTGTTAACTAATTGTCTGAGTTATTTTGAAACACTATTTCAATTCTCTTATTGGAATCTCAATACAATTTTTGGTGGGATTTGGAGAATCTCCTGAATAAAAAGTGCTATAATAAGTAAATTTCAATTAAAAGGGCTTCTACAAATAAATTTACATGAAATTGTTTCACATTTGACCAAAATGTAAACATTCAATTCAATACTTCGAATCTATAAGTATCCATGTATGTAACAAAATTACATCAGCATAAAGGGTTGTTGTTTTATTTATAAATTGTTATATCCTTGTGTTTCCTAAAACAAGTGGGCAAATATTTTTATGTAACTTGAAATTGTCATTTTAAGCATTGAAGATATGCTGTTTTTACATTTTGAGTTCATTAAAATTAACTGTGATATATAACGTTTAAGTGCAAATGTTATGTATCATTTGAAATAATTTATTTTTGTAGTTTTATTGCATTTATATTCAACTTGGAGAAAAATACAAATGCTTTTGTGGCTCATTCTATGCGTTTCCAACTTACATTACAAATTTCAAATTAGAAAATTATGCTTTAATGGTATTGTATTTTAATGAAATAATGCAATAACTGCTATGAGGTTGAAAGTGTTAAATATATATATTATGTTGGTACAAAATTATCAGACGTTTCTTTGACGGCTATATTTTAATAAAAATTTAGAATGTTTTAAAAATTCATGAATAAAAATATCCTTCTACGTTTAGGTTATACAAATGCATGTCGATAATCATACTGATAATCGTCATATGGTGCTGTACCACTTTGAGAAATAATGGAAATCAGCACAGTCATTTTGCGATCTCAACGAACTTTATGGTGAGAGCACAATCAGCGAAAGTTGATGCAGAGAATGGTTTGCCCGTTTCAAATCTGTCTTGAAAGATAAGCCAGGAAGAGGTCGACCATCGGATTTCGACGACCAGGCACTTTTGGCAGCCATGGATGGGGACAAAAGCTTGGCAACTCAAATGCTGGCAGACAACATCCATGTGGAGCATTCAACCATCGTTAGTCATCTCAAAGAGCTTGGAAAGGTATGGCTGGATGGGCCCCCCCACGAACTTAGCGACAGCAATAAAGCCCAACGTGTCCTTTAATGTCCTCCAACGTGTCCGTGTAAATAGTGTTTAAGAACGCATGATAATTATGCACCAACCCAATATTTCAGTGGAAATTGGTTCTTGGGATGATTAGTTCGTAATTTTCTTCTGTAAAGTTAATTAATTTGATAATTTTCCATTTGGAAAATAAGCCAGGAAAAGGCCGGCCCACTGATTTCGAAGAACAGGCCTTTTGACAAAAAAAAAGCTTGACAACTCGAATGCTGGCCGACAACTTCAATATGGACCATTCAACCATCGTTCGGCGTCTCATAAAGCTTGGAAAGGTATCAAAATAGGTTGGATGGATACCCCACGAGTTCCGCGACAACAATAAAGCCTAACGTGTCCGAATTTTTACCTATTTGCTTCAACTAAACGAGCGGGGTCTGTTTCTGAAGGATCTTGACATCGGGGATGAATCATGGCTTCTCTTCAAAATCCTCAAAAGAAAGAAGGTCTGAGTTTCACCAGGAGTTTCACCAAAAAGAATAACGAAGGAAAGGAAGGAAACGTGGTGTGTTTGGTGGGATAGAAGCGGATTCATCCATCATCTTAAGCGGGATTTGTTATTGGTGGAGCCCTACCCAAAAATGATCCATCCTGAATATGACGGTGACGGTATATAATATGACGAATATGAGTAGGATTATCGACACGTATTTTTATAACCTAAAAGTAGAAGGATATTTTATTCATAAATTTATAAAATATTGTAAAGTTTTATTAAAATATAGCACATCAAAGTAATGCATGATAGTCATGCAGCAACTTAATATATAATGATATCATTTCTATATATTCATCATACTTTAAATTTTATCCTTCAAGGAACACTGTAACAAGTTCAGGCAATTTTTTCTATGGTTGACGAAAATTATTTTATTGTTTTCATGAAAATTAAGTTATAGATTTGATACATTTTTTCTTAGTATGAAATATTTAATTAATAATAAGATGGCTTTCCCGGTTAACAGTGGAAGAAAACGAAGATTTAGTACCTAAAATTGTTACCAAATATTATTCCAAAAATAAATCGAGAAGTAGATGTACACTAGAAAATTATATATTTTTTAGTTTAACTGGATATAATTACCTTAAAGAGAATAAGAAAATTAGATAAAACGCTAAATGAAGACGTTCTTGTGTAAAGGACTCGTAAAAAAATTTAAATGTAACACTTGCTTCGAAATTATTGGATTCATACTCCTTAAATTTAATCATAAAAAGGCTGGTTTGAATTGGGAAGAAATTAGAATAAGTTTATTTTGTTAGGAGTGATAATGTAGAAGATATTTAGATGCAAAGATAGATAACACGCATCTTACCTGCGAATATGGTAATTATTAGGTTGGTGTATAATTATCATGCGTTTCTTTGACGTGCTATATTTTAATACAATTTTACAATATTTTATAAATTTATGAATGAAAATATCCTTCTACTTTTAGGTTATAAAAATGCTTGTAGATAAAGCCCGTATTCGTCATATTATGCTGTAACACTTTGAGAAATGATGGAAAGCAGCGCAGTCATTTCGAGATCTCAACGAACTTTTAGGTGAGGGCACAATCAGTGAAAGTCGATGCAGGGAATAGTTTGCCCGTTTCAAATCTGGCGACACTAGCTTGGAAGATAAGCCAGGAAGAGGTTGACCATCGGATTTCAATGACCAGGCACTTTTGGCAGCCGTGGAAGGGGACAAAAGCTCGACAACTCGAATGCTGGCCGACAACTTGAATATGACCATTCAATCATCGTTCCTTGTCTCAAAAGCTTGGAAAGGTATGCACATTGGTTGGATGGGTCCCCCACGAACTCAGCGACAACAATAAATCCCAACGTGTCCGAATTTTCACCGATTTGCTTCAATGAAACGAGCGAGGTCCGTTTCTGAAAGATCTTGTCATTGGGGATGAATCATGGCTTCTCTTCGAAAATTTCAAAATAGAGGTCTGAGTTTCGCCAGGAGTTTCACCAAAAAGAATAACGAAAGACGTGCATTGTAAGAAGGAAATGGGGTGTGTTTGGTGGGACAGAAGCTGAATCATCCATTGGGAAATCATCTTAAACGGGATTTGTTATTGGAGGACCTCAACCAAAAAATGGGTATGAGTATGATTATCGACAAGCAGTTTTATAACCTAAATGTAGAAGGATATTTTCATTCATAAATTTATAAAATATTGTAAATTTTTATTAAAATATAGCACGTCAAAGAAACGCCTGATAATTATGCACCAACCTAATAGTTCCATAAACAAAACAGAAGCTGTTTAGTAGAAAGAAGATGACGGGAAACAAAACAAAATCTCTTTTCCTTAGAATGATAATATGAAATAAGTGTGACTTAGTTATGGGTACATTCCTATAAATAATGTAAATCGTTCTGATATGGTGAGGATAACTTGTTTTGAAATTATGGGAGTAACTGACTCAAAACATACGGAAGAAAAGCTGATGATTCTATTGGAAACTGATCAAAAAAGGAAAAAAGAAATAATTTATAAATATATGTGAAAGTGTTTCGATATAAACGAAATATGATTTTAAATTTAACTAGGAGAATTCTGTTTAGTAATTAATATCTATGATAGGATTTCCAAGGATGAAATTCAAGAAAAAGAACTGTTTTGGAGTAAAGGTAACAGATTTTTTTAATGAAGATTCAGTCAGAGAAAGATTGAAGAAAAGATGGAATAATATATATGGGTATTTAGATTTATTCAAGTTTTTCTTTTATTTATTATTATGTAGTCAAGAATGCTTATTGAATTTTCTATTTTTTTAATTACACAAATTTCTTATGACGACAGATGTACCTACAAAATGCAGAATCTATTTTTAACCATGGTTAGTTTAAATAATATGTGATTAAGGTTTAAAATGCTTAACTTCTACTAAACAAATCTGCTACTTTAAATTTAGAGACTTATTTTTAAAGTAAATAATATTATGTACAACTTTTGACCCTTGTATCTTCTTTGCAAAACCTCCTCCTTAAGATAATAAGAGCCATTGTATTTTTGAATCATTTTAAAGGAAGAAGATTCCAGATGAAGACTGTGAAATGAAAAAATGACGTTCTCAAGGGCAAAAGGATGTTTGATTTGTTAACACTTGTTTGTCTAGACACTGAACAAAGAAAATAAAAAGAATTTGCAATGAGAAATTGTTTGACTTTCAGACGTGTAGTGCCGTGTTGCAAATTGCATGCTTGCCGTAAGAGTTGAAATGAGTTTCTTATAAAAGTTTTGTAGAGCATATTGTAAACAAATGTGACTTTTCTTAATAAAAGGCAAGTATTTTAAATAAAAAGAACTGAACTACAAACAATTACTAAACAATGGAAAAATTTAGAGAGACCTGGATTCAGTTAATGGAATTGGTAATGATGCGAATCAGAAATATTTGAAAATTGTTGTATTAAGTTCCTTTTTAATTAAAAGTTTATAAAATTCAGAATGAACTTTTAGGTAAATTAGTTTTATACAATTAATTTGCCATGCCAAAAAGGGACGTAAAGTTCTGCCCTTCAAAGAATGGTAAAGAAGTCAAATCCTTGTTTTAGCTTTTTTTTTAAGGAAGTGAAATATTAATCTATTTTATTTTATATTCAACTAATTACTTTTCAACCTTAGTAATGTGTTCTTTTTCAATAAATCAATTACACCATTGACTGAAAAAACGATGTTTGCCTTGTAATTAAATTATGCTTTTTTTAGTAATAATTTTAATAATTTAGTTTTAATATTTAATTGGTGAATCTATTTGTTAATCTTGTAATCAATGCAAATTTTCTGTCACATAACATGTGTGTGTTAGTTCAAATTAATAATTTAAATTTAAAGACAGCATTTTTTCTACATTTCTAAAATGTTGGGTCACTATTAAATGTTACAATTCATAAAATCAAGTTGTTCAGTCTTTTTAATTTTAAACATGATGACTTAACAGAAGCAACACAAGATATAGAAGAGATAGTGTCTTTTGAAAAACAACACACAAAGCATCTAAAGGTCGAATAACGTCATGTTTAATGGCTAAAGAAATAGAAAATAAAATTCATTTTGAATAATTTGCGTGTAACGGTATGTGAAAAAATTATATCAGCAAAAGTAACGAGATCTCAATACCTGTGATTTTTCAACCTTGGATTTAGGCAAGCAAAGCTTATGCACACAATCCTTTAAATCTGTTTAATTTGCTAGTAACCATAGAAATGGAAGTTCTAAACACAGACACCCTGAAACCTAAGATATCAAATTGTGCAAGGAATTTTCCCACTTATGTTATCTGTGAAAGTTACCCCCATGGAACACATTTTATTAACTCCATGGTGTGCAATGTAATTTTTATCTTGAATTATATAAATAAATATTTTCATTTGAATTGTACAGTTTTTTATTTTGGTTGTCTTTTCTTCTCACCATATAAAAGAATTAGTAATGGTTATACTTAATCAAACGAAAGATTAGATGTCGTGGTTTAATATATAGAAGTTCCAATTACACAAATTATCAAATTAATGTATAGCGCAAATTTTGACTCATTCTGTAAAGGGGCAGATGAAGTACTGCATAACAAGTAAAAAGGGAAATAAAATACATGTGTATAAGAAAGGTTCACTTGGATATGATTATCCTAAGAATAAGAAATAATTGGATCAAATTAAGATTTTCCTTTTAAGATAAGGGAGGAAATCAAAGTGCTAAAATTGTTGCAGAAATGATTAATAAAAAAATTTGTTGAATATAAAGCAAAAATTAGAGAGTCTACATTGAATAAAAATATGAAGCAGATATGAATATTGAGGTTCTTCCAGAAAAGAAGATGCAAAGTGATGAAAAGAAATTTTAATAGCTAAATCAAGCTGATAAATAAAACAAGAAATATAAAAAAAAAAATTTTAAGTCAATTCCTACTTTTTTTCACTATATTGCAGAAAAGTTCTTTAAAATAAAGTTGAAATTTTCTTCTTAGATCTGGCGCCATCTATTATTAGATACATGCAACTTAAATCTAAAAAAAATAAAATTAATCAATTAAATTTAATTAATGAATTAATAGTTAAAAACTGTATTAACATCAAGTGTCATCCACTACAAGTTCAAAAAATGTATTTGAACTTGAGTAGATGAATAAAAAGTATTTTATTAACGATTGAAAATTTGAACAAGATATGTATAGGGAGAGTGTGAACTAATAGTAGGAATTGAATAAAACTGACAAGGAAAAAGAGAAAAAATATGAAAGTTCAATCTGAACTGAATCGTGAAATGAACAGCAAATCATAACTATCAGAGAGAATTTATAGAGGAGAGAGTTACTGATCTTTTATAAGAGAATCAAGAGCTTTTAAAATGATGGTGTACTGTGACTCAACACTTGTAAAATATAAATAAAAAAATATATAAAATAAAATATATATACAATAATAAATACTTGTAAATATATAAATATAAATATATATAACTAACACTTGTAAAATATTTATCATTGAATTTTTACAGAATTTTGCTGAATAAACATGTAAAGAATTAAAATTAAGCTAACTGTTAAAAATAATTAAAGTAAATAAAATTTGAAGTGTTTGCTTTAAAAAAACAATTATGGGATAAAAGTTTCTTGAAATTAGGAAAGAAAAATATTTTATGACAGTGCGTTAAGCCTGTACCTGTAGTTAAAGCATCAGATTCAAAAATAATATCATAATTCGTCTGACTTGTGGTTCTTTTGAAAACAGCACACAGCAAGACAAAGGTCATAGGGCATGCCATGCCATTAGGGCATGTATTACAGTTACTGCTTTCAGAAACGAAGAAATTCGATGGAGATTGTGACAGCTACATAAGCTTCTTGTATCGATAATCAGGTTGATTGGGGGAATTTCTAAGATTTCTCCTCTACTACACTCACATTCGGGGTAATACCCCTATAATTATTTCTGGAAGATATAAATCCCCCTTCCCCCTCCGTGTAAGTGGAACCCTAGGTCCCAATGTATACAAAAAAAAACGCAATTCATATAATGATGAGGTAAATTAGGTTAAATGGAATAATATAAGTAGATGCTCATTAAAGGGAAAAGAGTAACATTGTGGTTGTTATTTCCCATTGTAGTATCACAAATATGGTACTGTACGATATTTAAATCCCTTTTGATCATTTGTTTTTCTTTTGTGACTGAGAAATATCGTATTTTGGAAGATTATTGATAGTACAATTATTTATTAATGTCTAATAATTATAAAATTTGGAAAAAATTAAGACTGAGAATATTTAATATTCATTCTGTTGCATCATTTCTGAAGATTTAGAAGCAATCACAGGGCTTTGTTTTCAAGTCTGAATTTTTCTAAATTCAATTTTCCGGCTTAGACTTAATATAGGATCGTATATGATATAACTGGTTTTATATAGTACAGGTATAACTGCTGACAATCGAAAATGCAACACCATGAAGAATAAGAAATGTCAAAACTATAATGTCACTTAAATAATATGAGACATAAGTATAAAATTATTGAAATTAAAACGTCGTATCGACTTACGCAACATGAAAAGTTCATACTTGTGTTGCTGCCTTGAGTTGCAACTACCCTTGCTGCATATCTCGCCATTGAACGAAAGATGCTATGAGTATGTCAGTCTATGTCGTTTCCTCACTTCGCAAAAGTTTTTATAGTGTAACCAATTGTTGAATGATTATCGATCAGACGTTCTCTAAAGGCAACAAATCTGATAAACGGACGGATCATAGAAATAATGAAATCTGATTGATATTGAAGAATATTTGAATGTCCAAATCTGGCAGGTTTCTAACTTAAAAAGTATTTAATTGGCGAAAAATCTGGGGATCGTGCTGTCAAAGGAAGGCACCACAAGCAGTTTAAAGACACCAAACAGCACGGAAGCAGTTTAAAGACGCACTTGTTTAAACAGCACGGAAGCAGTTTAAAGACGCACTTGTTTAAACAGCACGGAAGCAGTTTAAAGACGTGCGAGCCGCATGAGACTGCCACAGTTGTGAAAAACATAGAATCCATAAATGAAGGAGGGACAAACTGACTAACATGAACGTTTTCTGCAGTCTCATTGACATCATGAGTCATTAATTATGAGTTTACATCTTATATCCATGAATATTACTGAAACATTGATAACTAAGATTATATTGTACAGCAAATTGAGTCAGAGTACACCATTCGATGTTTCCATCAATATCGTGGAATTTTTTCAAAGCGTCCATTGCTATACCTTTGTTTCTACTTATAACTGTCTGCAACAGCAATGGTACATAAAACGAAATAGATGGACAAATGAATAGTAGTACATCATTTTTATAAATTATTCGATTGGGTCTGCAGAGCCACGTTGGTCATATTTGAGAGTAGTGCCACAGTGGTGACAGAATGCGCCACTTTTTATTACGTATAGCCATTCCGACATATCACCTGGTGCTGATTTTGTCCTCGCATCAATCTAGTACGTATTGTCAATACACTTAACAACCACCTGTTTATATCTGAAGTCTCGGAATCTGCTGTTCACCCTTGTCTGCAGCAGATATGCAACAACATTTTAGAAATACCTGGCAGAAATTATCGCATGATAATATTACAAATCTTTATCCGTTCTTACATCGCGAATCAAATGCGGATTTGAACATTCAAATTGCAATTGCTAGTTAATGCTTTATCCGACGACATATAAGTTTTAATTAATTCATTAACTGGGAATGAGGTTGTGAATGTTTTACGCATGTTTAATTTCAATAAAAACTAAATATATTCAAACGTTGTTGTTTTTTGCATAGGAGTGTAATGAAATTTGCCTTAGGATGAGTTAGTGCGATTAACTTTGGATTTTCTTTTAATGTTGAACAATGAATCTAGAACCATGTTCCAATGATACATTTATACGCGTCGTGTACGTGCTCAGTTATTATGTAGAAGTTACTTATGTTACTTATGTTACTTATGTTATGTTATGACTTATGCTTGAATCTTTTGGAAGCGTCTGTTGAAGTCTTTACTTTTCGAAAAATATATAGCTCAGTGCCAATGATGGACGTTTTTCGGATTTTTTCAATCCATACTGCAGGACATTTATTTAATAATGTTGAACAATGAATCTAGAACCATGTTCCAATGATACATTTATACGCGTCGTGTACGTGCTCAGTTATTATGTAGAAGTTACTTATGTTATGTAACTTATGTTATGTTATGACTTATGCTTGAATCTTTTGGAAGCGTCTGTTGAAGTCTTTACTTTTCGAAAAATATAGCTCAGTGCCAATTGACATAGTGTGTGTAACATTGACAGTTAGATTACCTGATGGACGTTTTTCGGATTTTTTCAATCCATACTGCAGGACATTTATTTAATAATGTTGAACAATGAATCTAGAACCATGTTCCAATGATACATTTATACGCGTCGTGTACGTGCTCAGTTATTATGTAGAAGTTACTTATGTTATGTAACTTATGTTATGTTATGACTTATGCTTGAATCTTTTGGAAGCGTCTGTTGAAGTCTTTACTTTTCGAAAAATATAGCTCAGTGCCAATTGACATAGTGTGTGTAACATTGACAGTTAGATTACCTGATGGACGTTTTTCGGATTTTTTCAATCCATACTGCAGGACATTTATTTAATAATGTTGAACAATGAATCTAGAACCATGTTCCAATGATACATTTATACGCGTCGTGTACGTGCTCAGTTATTATGTAGAAGTTACTTATGTTATGTAACTTATGTTATGTTATGACTTATGCTTGAATCTTTTGGAAGCTTCTGTTGAAGTCTTTACTTTTCGAAAAATATAGCTCAGTGCCAATTGACATAGTGTGTGTAACATTGACAGTTAGATTACCTGATGGACGTTTTTCGGATTTTTTCAATCCATACTGCAGGACATTTAATTAATAATGTTGAACAATGAATCTAGAACCATGTTCCAATGATACATTTATACGCATCGTGTACGTGCTCAGTTATTATGTAGAAGTTACTTATGTTACTTATGTTATGTTATGACTTATGTTTGAATCTTTTGGAAGCTTCTGTTGAAGTCTTTACTTTTCGAAAAATATAGCTCAATGTCAATTGACATAGTGTGTGCAACATTGACAGTCAGATTACCTGATGGACGTTTTTCGGATTTTTTCAATCCATACTGCAGAACATTTACTTAATAATGTTGAACAATGAATCTAGAACCATGTTCCAATGATACATTTATACGCGTCGTGTACGTGCTCAGTTATTATGTAGAAGTTACTTATGTTATGTAACTTATGTTATGTTATGACTTATGCTTGAATCTTTTGGAAGCGTCTGTTGAAGTCTTTACTTTTCGAAAAAATATAGCTCAGTGCCAATTGACATAGTGTGTGTAACATTGACAGTTAGATTACCTGATGGACGTTTTTCGGATTTTTTCAATCCATACTGCAGGACATTTACTTAATAATGTTGAACAATGAATCTAGAACCATGTTCCAATGATACATTTATACGCGCCGTGTACGTGCTCAGTTATTATGTAGAAGTTACTTCTGTTATGTAACTTATGTTATGTTATGACTTGTGCTTGAATCTTTTGGAAGCTTCTGTTGAAGTCTTTACTTTTCGAAAAAATATAGCTCAGTGTCAATTGACATAGTGTGTGTAACATTGACAGTTAGATTACCTGATGGACGTTTTTCGGATTTTTTCAATCCATACTGCAGGACATTTAATTAATAATGTTGAACAATGAATCTAGAATCCATGTTCCAATGATACATTTATACGCATCGTGTACGTGCTCAGTTATTATGTAGAAGTTACTTATGTTACTTATGTTATGTTATGACTTATGTTTGAATCTTTTGGAAGCTTCTGTTGAAGTCTTTACTTTTCGAAAATATATAGCTCAATGTCAATTGACATAGTGTGTGTAACATTGACAGTCAGATTACCTGATGGACGTTTTTCGGATTTTTTCAATCCATACTGCAGGACATTTACTTAATAATGTTGAACAATGAATCTAGAACCATGTTCCAATGATACATTTATACGCGTCGTGTACGTGCTCAGTTATTATGTAGAAGTTACTTATGTTATGTAACTTATGTTATGTTATGACTTATGCTTGAATCTTTTGGAAGCGTCTGTTGAAGTCTTTACTTTTCGAAAAATATAGCTCAGTGCCAATTGACATAGTGTGTGTAACATTGACAGTTAGATTACCTGATGGACGTTTTTCGGATTTTTTCAATCCATACTGCAGGACATTTATTTAATAATGTTGAACAATGAATCTAGAACCATGTTCCAATGATACATTTATACGCGTCGTGTACGTGCTCAGTTATTATGTAGAAGTTACTTATGTTATGTAACTTATGTTATGTTATGACTTATGCTTGAATCTTTTGAAGCGTCTGTTGAAGTCTTTACTTTTCGAAAAAATATAGCTCAGTGCCAATTGACATAGTGTGTGTAACATTGACAGTTAGATTGATGGACGTTTTTCGGATTTTTTCAATCCATACTGCAGGACATTTATTTAATAATGTTGAACAATGAATCTAGAACCATGTTCCAATGATACATTTATACGCGTCGTGTACGTGCTCAGTTATTATGTAGAAGTTACTTATGTTATGTAACTTATGTTATGTTATGACTTATGCTTGAATCTTTTGGAAGCGTCTGTTGAAGTCTTTACTTTTCGAAAAATATAGCTCAGTGCCAATTGACATAGTGTGTGTAACATTGACAGTTAGATTACCTGATGGACGTTTTTCGGATTTTTTCAATCCATACTGCAGGACATTTATTTAATAATGTTGAACAATGAATCTAGAACCATGTTCCAATGATACATTTATACGCGTCGTGTACGTGCTCAGTTATTATGTAGAAGTTACTTATGTTATGTAACTTATGTTATGTTATGACTTATGCTTGAATCTTTTGGAAGCTTCTGTTGAAGTCTTTACTTTTCGAAAAATATATCAGTGCCAATTGACATAGTGTGTGTAACATTGACAGTTAGATTACCTGATGGACGTTTTTCGGATTTTTTCAATCCATACTGCAGGACATTTAATTAATAATGTTGAACAATGAATCTAGAATCATGTTCCAATGATACATTTATACGCATCGTGTACGTGCTCAGTTATTATGTAGAAGTTACTTATGTTATGTTATGTTATGTTATGACTTATGTTTGAATCTTTTGGAAGCTTCTGTTGAAGTCTTTACTTTTCGAAAATATATAGCTCAATGTCAATTGACATAGTGTGTGCAACATTGACAGTCAGATTACCTGATGGACGTTTTTCGGATTTTTTCAATCCATACTGCAGAACATTTACTTAATAATGTTGAACAATGAATCTAGAATCATGTTCCAATGATACATTTATACGCATCGTGTACGTGCTCAGTTATTATGTAGAAGTTACTTATGTTATGTAACTTATGTTATGTTATGACTTATGCTTGAATCTTTGGAAGCGTCTGTTGAAGTCTTTACTTTTCGAAAAATATAGCTCAGTGCCAATTGACATAGTGTGTGTAACATTGACAGTTAGATTACCTGATGGACGTTTTTCGGATTTTTTCAATCCATACTGCAGGACATTTATTTAATAATGTTGAACAATGAATCTAGAACCATGTTCCAATGATACATTTATACGCGTCGTGTACGTGCTCAGTTATTATGTAGAAGTTACTTATGTTATGTAACTTATGTTATGTTATGACTTATGCTTGAATCTTTTGGAAGCGTCTGTTGAAGTCTTTACTTTTCGAAAAATATAGCTCAGTGCCAATTGACATAGTGTGTGTAACATTGACAGTTAGATTACCTGATGGACGTTTTTCGGATTTTTTCAATCCATACTGCAGGACATTTACTTAATAATGTTGAACAATGAATCTAGAACCATGTTCCAATGATACATTTATACGCGTCGTGTACGTGCTCAGTTATTATGTAGAAGTTACTTATGTTATGTAACTTATGTTATGTTATGACTTATGCTTGAATCTTTTGGAAGCGTCTGTTGAAGTCTTTACTTTTCGAAAAATATAGCTCAGTGCCAATTTGACATAGTGTGTGTAACATTGACAGTTAGATTACCTGATGGACGTTTTTCGGATTTTTTCAATCCATACTGCAGGACATTTATTTAATAATGTTGAACAATGAATCTAGAACCATGTTCCAATGATACATTTATACGCGTCGTGTACGTGCTCAGTTATTATGTAGAAGTTACTTATGTTACTTATGTTATGTTTATGTTATGTTATGACTTATGCTTGAATCTTTTGGAAGCTTCTGTTGAAGTCTTTACTTTTCGAAAAATATAGCTCAGTGCCAATTGACATAGTGTGTGTAACATTGACAGTTAGATTACCTGATGGACGTTTTTCGGATTTTTTCAATCCATACTGCAGAATTTATTTAATAATTAATAATGTTGAACAATGAATCTAGAACCATGTTCCAATGATACATTTATACGCGTCGTGTACGTGCTCAGTTATTATGTAGAAGTTACTTATGTTATGTTATGTAACTTATGTTATGTTATGACTTATGCTTGAATCTTTTGGAAGCGTCTGTTGAAGTCTTTACTTTTCGAAAAATATAGCTCAGTGCCAATTGACATAGTGTGTGTAACATTGACAGTTAGATTACCTGATGGACGTTTTTCGGATTTTTTCAATCCATACTGCAGGACATTTATTTAATAATGTTGAACAATGAATCTAGAACCATGTTCCAATGATACATTTATACGCGTCGTGTACGTGCTCAGTTATTATGTAGAAGTTACTTATGTTATGTAACTTATGTTATGTTATGACTTATGCTTGAATCTTTTGGAAGCGTCTGTTGAAGTCTTTACTTTTCGAAAAATATAGCTCAGTGCCAATTGACATAGTGTGTGTAACATTGACAGTTAGATTACCTGATGGACGTTTTTCGGATTTTTTCAATCCATACTGCAGGACATTTATTTAATAATGTTGAACAATGAATCTAGAACCATGTTCCAATGATACATTCATACGCGTCGTGTACGTGCTCAGTTATTATGTAGAAGTTACTTATGTTACTTATGTTATGTAACTTATGTTATGTTATGACTTATGCTTGAATCTTTTGGAAGCGTCTGTTGAAGTCTTTACTTTTCGAAAAAATATAGCTCAGTGCCAATTGACATAGTGTGTGTAACATTGACAGTTAGATTACCTGATGGACGTTTTTCGGATTTTTTCAATCCATACTGCAGGACATTTATTTAATAATGTTGAACAATGAATCTAGAACCATGTTCCAATGATACATTTATACGCGTCGTGTACGTGCTCAGTTATTATGTAGAAGTTACTTATGTTATGTTATGTACTTATGTTATGTTATGACTTATGCTTGAATCTTTTGGAAGCGTCTGTTGAAGTCTTTACTTTTCGAAAAATATAGCTCAGTGCCAATTGACATAGTGTGTGTATTGACAGTTAGATTACCTGATGGACGTTTTTCGGATTTTTTCAATCCATACTGCAGGACATTTATTTAATAATGTTGAACAATGAATCTAGAACCATGTTCCAATGATACATTTATACGCGTCGTGTACGTGCTCAGTTATTATGTAGAAGTTACTTATGTTATGTAACTTATGTTATGTTATGACTTATGCTTGAATCTTTTGGAAGCGTCTGTTGAAGTCTTTACTTTTCGAAAAATATAGCTCAGTGCCAATTGACATAGTGTGTGTAACATTGACAGTTAGATTACCTGATGGACGTTTTTCGGATTTTTTCAATCCATACTGCAGGACATTTACTTAATAATGTTGAACAATGAATCTAGAACCATGTTCCAATGATACATTTATACGCGTCGTGTACGTGCTCAGTTATTATGTAGAAGTTACTTATGTTATGTAACTTATGTTATGTTATGACTTATGCTTGAATCTTTTGGAAGCGTCTGTGAAGTCTTTACTTTTCGAAAAATATAGCTCAGTGCCAATTGACATAGTGTGTGTAACATTGACAGTTAGATTACCTGATGGACGTTTTTCGGATTTTTTCAATCCATACTGCAGGACATTTATTTAATAATGTTGAACAATGAATCTAGAACCATGTTCCAATGATACATTTATACGCGTCGTGTACGTGCTCAGTTATTATGTAGAAGTTACTTATGTTATGTAACTTATGTTATGTTATGACTTATGCTTGAATCTTTTGGAAGCGTCTGTTGAAGTCTTTACTTTTCGAAAAAATATAGCTCAGTGCCAATTGACATAGTGTGTGTAACATTGACAGTTAGATTACCTGATGGACGTTTTTCGGATTTTTTCAATCCATACTGCAGAACATTTACTTAATAATGTTGAACAAAGAATCTAGAACCATGTTCCAATGATACATTCATACGCGTCGTGTACGTGCTCAGTTATTATGTAGAAGTTACTTATGTTATGTTATGACTTATGCTTGAATCTTTTGGAAGCGTCTGTTGAAGTCTTTACTTTTCGAAAAAATATAGCTCAGTGCCAATTGACATAGTGTGTGTAACATTGACAGTTAGATTACCTGATGGACGTTTTTCGGATTTTTTCAATCCATACTGCAGGACATTTATTTAATAATGTTGAACAATGAATCTAGAACCATGTTCCAATGATACATTTATACGCGTCGTGTACGTGCTCAGTTATTATGTAGAAGTTACTTATGTTATGTAACTTATGTTATGTTATGACTTATGCTTGAATCTTTTGGAAGCGTCTGTTGAAGTCTTTACTTTTCGAAAAATATAGCTCAGTGCCAATTGACATAGTGTGTGTAACATTGACAGTTAGATTACCTGATGGACGTTTTTCGGATTTTTTCAATCCATACTGCAGGACATTTATTTAATAATGTTGAACAATGAATCTAGAACCATGTTCCAATGATACATTTATACGCGTCGTGTACGTGCTCAGTTATTATGTAGAAGTTACTTATGTTATGTTAACTTATGTTATGTTATGACTTATGCTTGAATCTTTTGGAAGCGTCTGTTGAAGTCTTTACTTTTCGAAAAATATAGCTCAGTGCCAATTGACATAGTGTGTGTAACATTGACAGTTAGATTACCTGATGGACGTTTTTCGGATTTTTTCAATCCATACTGCAGGACATTTACTTAATAATGTTGAACAATGAATCTAGAACCATGTTCCAATGATACATTTATACGCGTCGTGTACGTGCTCAGTTATTATGTAGAAGTTACTTATGTTATGTAACTTATGTTATGTTATGACTTATGCTTGAATCTTTTGGAAGCTTCTGTTGAAGTCTTTACTTTTCGAAAAAATATAGCTCAGTGCCAATTGACATAGTGTGTGTAACATTGACAGTTAGATTACCTGATGGACGTTTTTCGGATTTTTTCAATCCATATGCAGGACATTTAATTAATAATGTTGAACAATGAATCTAGAATCATGTTCCAATGATACATTTATACGCATCGTGTACGTGCTCAGTTATTATGTAGAAGTTACTTATGTTACTTATGTTATGTTATGACTTATGTTTGAATCTTTTGGAAGCTTCTGTTGAAGTCTTTACTTTTCGAAAATATATAGCTCAATGTCAATTGACATAGTGTGTGCAACATTGACAGTCAGATTACCTGATGGACGTTTTTCGGATTTTTTCAATCCATACTGCAGAACATTTACTTAATAATGTTGAACAAAGAATCTAGAACCATGTTCCAATGATACATTCATACGCGTCGTGTACGTGCTCAGTTATTATGTAGAAGTTACTTATGTTATGTTAACTTATGTTATGTTATGACTTATGCTTGAATCTTTTGGAAGCGTCTGTTGAAGTCTTTACTTTTCGAAAAATATAGCTCAGTGCCAATTGACATAGTGTGTGTAACATTGACAGTTAGATTACCTGATGGACGTTTTTCGGATTTTTTCAATCCATACTGCAGGACATTTATTTAATAATGTTGAACAATGAATCTAGAACCATGTTCCAATGATACATTTATACGCGTCGTGTACGTGCTCAGTTATTATGTAGAAGTTACTTATGTTATGTAACTTATGTTATGTTATGACTTATGCTTGAATCTTTTGGAAGCGTCTGTTGAAGTCTTTACTTTTCGAAAAAATATAGCTCAGTGCCAATTGACATAGTGTGTGTAACATTGACAGTTAGATTACCTGATGGACGTTTTTCGGATTTTTTCAATCCATACTGCAGGACATTTATTTAATAATGTTGAACAATGAATCTAGAACCATGTTCCAATGATACATTTATACGCGTCGTGTACGTGCTCAGTTATTATGTAGAAGTTACTTATGTTATGTAACTTATGTTATGTTATGACTTATGCTTGAATCTTTTGGAAGCGTCTGTTGAAGTTTTACTTTTCGAAAAATATAGCTCAGTGCCAATTGACATAGTGTGTGTAACATTGACAGTTAGATTACCTGATGGACGTTTTTCGGATTTTTTCAATCCATACTGCAGGACATTTATTTAATAATGTTGAACAATGAATCTAGAACCATGTTCCAATGATACATTTATACGCGTCGTGTACGTGCTCAGTTATTATGTAGAAGTTACTTATGTTATGTAACTTATGTTATGTTATGACTTATGCTTGAATCTTTTGGAAGCGTCTGTTGAAGTCTTTACTTTTCGAAAAATATAGCTCAGTGCCAATTGACATAGTGTGTGTAACATTGACAGTTAGATTACCTGATGGACGTTTTTCGGATTTTTTCAATCCATACTGCAGGACATTTATTTAATAATGTTGAACAATGAATCTAGAACCATGTTCCAATGATACATTTATACGCGTCGTGTACGTGCTCAGTTATTATGTAGAAGTTACTTATGTTATGTTACTTATGTTATGACTTATGACTTATGCTTGAATCTTTTGGAAGCGTCTGTTGAAGTCTTTACTTTTCGAAAAATATAGCTCAGTGCCAATTGACATAGTGTGTGTAACATTGACAGTTAGATTACCTGATGGACGTTTTTCGGATTTTTTCAATCCATACTGCAGGACATTTATTTAATAATGTTGAACAATGAATCTAGAACCATGTTCCAATGATACATTTATACGCGTCGTGTACGTGCTCAGTTATTATGTAGAAGTTACTTATGTTATGTATGTAACTTATGTTATGTTATGACTTATGCTTGAATCTTTTGGAAGCGTCTGTTGAAGTCTTTACTTTTCGAAAAATATAGCTCAGTGCCAATTGACATAGTGTGTGTAACATTGACAGTTAGATTACCTGATGGACGTTTTTCGGATTTTTTCAATCCATACTGCAGGACATTTATTTAATAATGTTGAACAATGAATCTAGAACCATGTTCCAATGATACATTTATACGCGCGTCGTGTACGTGCTCAGTTATTATGTAGAAGTTACTTATGTTATGTAACTTATGTTATGTTATGACTTATGCTTGAATCTTTTGGAAGCGTCTGTTGAAGTCTTTACTTTTCGAAAAAATATAGCTCAGTGCCAATTGACATAGTGTGTGTAACATTGACAGTTAGATTACCTGATGGACGTTTTTCGGATTTTTTCAATCCATACTGCAGGACATTTACTTAATAATGTTGAACAATGAATCTAGAACCATGTTCCAATGATACATTTATACGCGTCGTGTACGTGCTCAGTTATTATGTAGAAGTTACTTATGTTATGTAACTTATGTTATGTTATGACTTATGCTTGAATCTTTTGGAAGCGTCTGTTGAAGTCTTTACTTTTCGAAAAAATATAGCTCAGTGCCAATTGACATAGTGTGTGTAACATTGACAGTTAGATTACCTGATGGACGTTTTTCGGATTTTTTCAATCCATACTGCAGGACATTTACTTAATAATGTTGAACAATGAATCTAGAACCATGTTCCAATGATACATTTATACGCGTCGTGTACGTGCTCAGTTATTATGTAGAAGTTACTTATGTTATGTAACTTATGTTATGTTATGACTTATGCTTGAATCTTTTGGAAGCTTCTGTTGAAGTCTTTACTTTTCGAAAAAATATAGCTCAGTGCCAATTGACATAGTGTGTGTAACATTGACAGTTAGATTACCTGATGGACGTTTTTCGGATTTTTTCAATCCATACTGCAGGACATTTAATTAATAATGTTGAACAATGAATCTAGAATCATGTTCCAATGATACATTTATACGCATCGTGTACGTGCTCAGTTATTATGTAGAAGTTACTTATGTTACTTATGTTATGTTATGACTTATGTTTGAATCTTTTGGAAGCTTCTGTTGAAGTCTTTACTTTTCGAAAAATATAGCTCAGTGTCAATTGACATAGTGTGTGCAACATTGACAGTCAGATTACCTGATGGACGTTTTTCGGATTTTTTCAATCCATACTGCAGAACATTTACTTAATAATGTTGAACAATGAATCTAGAACCATGTTCCAATGATACATTTATACGCGTCGTGTACGTGCTCAGTTATTATGTAGAAGTTACTTATGTTATGTAACTTATGTTATGTTATGACTTATGCTTGAATCTTTTGGAAGCGTCTGTTGAAGTCTTTACTTTTCGAAAAAATATAGCTCAGTGCCAATTGACATAGTGTGTGTAACATTGACAGTTAGATTACCTGATGGACGTTTTTCGGATTTTTTCAATCCATACTGCAGGACATTTATTTAATAATGTTGAACAATGAATCTAGAACCATGTTCCAATGATACATTTATACGCGTCGTGTACGTGCTCAGTTATTATGTAGAAGTTACTTATGTTATGTAACTTATGTTATGTTATGACTTATGCTTGAATCTTTTGGAAGCGTCTGTTGAAGTCTTTACTTTTCGAAAAAATATAGCTCAGTGCCAATTGACATAGTGTGTGTAACATTGACAGTTAGATTACCTGATGGACGTTTTTCGGATTTTTTCAATCCATACTGCAGGACATTTATTTAATAATGTTGAACAATGAATCTAGAACCATGTTCCAATGATACATTTATACGCGTCGTGTACGTGCTCAGTTATTATGTAGAAGTTACTTATGTTATGTTAACTTATGTTATGTTATGACTTATGCTTGAATCTTTTGGAAGCGTCTGTTGAAGTCTTTACTTTTCGAAAAATATAGCTCAGTGCCAATTGACATAGTGTGTGTAACATTGACAGTTAGATTACCTGATGGACGTTTTTCGGATTTTTTCAATCCATACTGCAGGACATTTACTTAATAATGTTGAACAATGAATCTAGAACCATGTTCCAATGATACATTTATACGCGTCGTGTACGTGCTCAGTTATTATGTAGAAGTTACTTATGTTATGTTAACTTATGTTATGTTATGACTTATGCTTGAATCTTTTGGAAGCGTCTGTTGAAGTCTTTACTTTTCGAAAAAATATAGCTCAGTGCCAATTGACATAGTGTGTGTAACATTGACAGTTAGATTACCTGATGGACGTTTTTCGGATTTTTTCAATCCATACTGCAGGACATTTAATTAATAATGTTGAACAATGAATCTAGAATCCTGTTCCAATGATACATTTATACGCATCGTGTACGTGCTCAGTTATTATGTAGAAGTTACTTATGTTACTTATGTTATGTTATGACTTATGTTTGAATCTTTTGGAAGCTTCTGTTGAAGTCTTTACTTTTCGAAAATATATAGCTCAATGTCAATTGACATAGTGTGTGCAACATTGACAGTCAGATTACCTGATGGACGTTTTTCGGATTTTTTCAATCCATACTGCAGAACATTTACTTAATAATGTTGAACAAAGAATCTAGAACCATGTTCCAATGATACATTTATACGCGTCGTGTACGTGCTCAGTTATTATGTAGAAGTTACTTATGTTATGTACTTATGTTATGTTATGACTTATGCTTGAATCTTTTGGAAGCGTCTGTTGAAGTCTTTACTTTTCGAAAAATATAGCTCAGTGCCAATTGACATAGTGTGTGTAACATTGACAGTTAGATTACCTGATGGACGTTTTTCGGATTTTTTCAATCCATACTGCAGGACATTTATTTAATAATGTTGAACAATGAATCTAGAACCATGTTCCAATGATACATTTATACGCGTCGTGTACGTGCTCAGTTATTATGTAGAAGTTACTTATGTTATGTAACTTATGTTATGTTATGACTTATGCTTGAATCTTTTGGAAGCGTCTGTTGAAGTCTTTACTTTTCGAAAAATATAGCTCAGTGCCAATTGACATAGTGTGTGTAACATTGACAGTTAGATTACCTGATGGACGTTTTTCGGATTTTTTCAATCCATACTGCAGGACATTTATTTAATAATGTTGAACAATGAATCTAGAACCATGTTCCAATGATACATTTATACGCGTCGTGTACGTGCTCAGTTATTATGTAGAAGTTACTTATGTTATGTAACTTATGTTATGTTATGACTTATGCTTGAATCTTTTGGAAGCGTCTGTTGAAGTCTTTACTTTTCGAAAAAATATAGCTCAGTGCCAATTGACATAGTGTGTGTAACATTGACAGTTAGATTACCTGATGGACGTTTTTCGGATTTTTTCAATCCATACTGCAGGACATTTAATTAATAATGTTGAACAATGAATCTAGAACCATGTTCCAATGATACATTTATACGCGTCGTGTACGTGCTCAGTTATTATGTAGAAGTTACTTATGTTATGTAACTTATGTTATGTTATGACTTATGTTTGAATCTTTTGGAAGCTTCTGTTGAAGTCTTTACTTTTCGAAAAATATAGCTCAGTGCCAATTGACATAGTGTGTGTAACATTGACAGTTAGATTACCTGATGGACGTTTTTCGGATTTTTTCAATCCATACTGCAGAACATTTACTTAATAATGTTGAACAAAGAATCTAGAACCATGTTCCAATGATACATTCATACGCGTCGTGTACGTGCTCAGTTATTATGTAGAAGTTACTTATGTTATGTAACTTATGTTATGTTATGACTTATGCTTGAATCTTTTGGAAGCGTCTGTTGAAGTCTTTACTTTTCGAAAAATATAGCTCAGTGCCAATTGACATAGTGTGTGTAACATTGACAGTTAGATTACCTGATGGACGTTTTTCGGATTTTTTCAATCCATACTGCAGGACATTTATTTAATAATGTTGAACAATGAATCTAGAACCATGTTCCAATGATACATTTATACGCGTCGTGTACGTGCTCAGTTATTATGTAGAAGTTACTTATGTTATGTAACTTATGTTATGTTATGACTTATGACTTGAAATCTTTTGGAAGCGTCTGTTGAAGTCTTTACTTTTCGAAAAATATAGCTCAGTGCCAATTGACATAGTGTGTGTAACATTGACAGTTAGATTACCTGATGGACGTTTTTCGGATTTTTTCAATCCATACTGCAGGACATTTATTTAATAATGTTGAACAATGAATCTAGAACCATGTTCCAATGATACATTTATACGCGTGTACGTGCTCAGTTATTATGTAGAAGTTACTTATGTTATGTAACTTATGTTATGTTATGACTTATGCTTGAATCTTTTGGAAGCGTCTGTTGAAGTCTTTACTTTTCGAAAAAATATAGCTCAGTGCCAATTGACATAGTGTGTGTAACATTGACAGTTAGATTACCTGATGGACGTTTTTCGGATTTTTTCAATCCATACTGCAGGACATTTATTTAATAATGTTGAACAATGAATCTAGAACCATGTTCCAATGATAGCTCAGTGCCAATTGACATAGTGTGTGTAACATTGACAGTTAGATTACCTGATGGACGTTTTTCGGATTTTTTCAATCCATACTGCAGGACATTTATTTAATAATGTTGAACAATGAATCTAGAACCATGTTCCAATGATACATTTATACGCGTCGTGTACGTGCTCAGTTATTATGTAGAAGTTACTTATGTTATGTAACTTATGTTATGTTATGACTTATGCTTGAATCTTTTGGAAGCGTCTGTTGAAGTCTTTACTTTTCGAAAAATATAGCTCAGTGCCAATTGACATAGTGTGTGTAACATTGACAGTTAGATTACCTGATGGACGTTTTTCGGATTTTTTCAATCCATACTGCAGGACATTTACTTAATAATGTTGAACAATGAATCTAGAACCATGTTC
>BPLQ01013276.1:0-72023 GCA_021605075.1 Caerostris darwini | reverse complement strand
TCACTCGCTATACATTGGCAATCATGTGAATGTGTTACAGTTTTTCGAGTCGAAATTTTATATCACTTTTCATACGATTTGTAGTTTGATAAAACCCTATGGATGACATACTGCATATATTGTTTCTTATCCCATTTGGTCGACAGCTACATCTAGACCATGTCCAAGGCCCCGTGTGTCTTGAACCGACAAGTCATGATAAAGGATAAAACAAATGCAGCTTTTTTTTGTCCTTGACCTTGCGGCAAACAAAAGACATGGAGTAGAAGTCGGAAGTCTGATTTACCCCACCCAGACATACCCCAAGACACTGGATACCCATTTCGGTCACCTTTTACGACATGCATGGACATGGGCTACAGTGGGGTTATTCTAACCCGGACCCCCATGGAAAACACATTGTATATAATACTAATTAGCGATTAAATTAATTTTTACAAATTGGAACATTATTAGCTACTTAGTTCCTATTCATGAAAAACCTCCTTTCAGAAAAAAGTTTTTGTCATAGAAATTCTCACAACTACAGAAGTGAATAGAATCGTATCCCTTTATCTACTTCTAAAATTCCTAAATCCCCGTACTTATTTTGAAGAGACGCATAGAATGGCTTAAAACATAATTTAAGAAAGCAGATTCATTTAAAATTCCATTAATTTAGCAGGAGTTTTGTTGCTAATCCTTCATTTGTGGAGTAACAGACACGTCTTCTGTACTAGATTATCTTTCTTTCAGAGGTAGGTCGCATCTGTGGGGATTATCTGTCCATCTTACTCAATGGTTCATTGTAGAAAGATTATTGAATTGCATTTTTCTAACCACTAATAGTTAAATAGTTGGGACTAAGATATAACTTAAGAGATAACTTTCATTTTTGTGAATCATCAGAATATGGAAGACAGATTAACAAGAGAGGAGGATTAAATAATTTATTTGCAATCGTATCTTTTTTATTTTGTGATAATACTCGCCTGCAAGAATGAAAAAAAGTTCGATTCCTCTGTTGGCTTGTGCTATCGGCACTGTTTTGAAATAAGAGTAGAACCTGAAAGAAGGCTTCAAATAGACTGGTAGTAAATTAAAGCATGCTTGTCTGATTTACAGCTACACGGACTTCAAGGAATGCGGTACAATAATATCTAGAGTTGGAAGAATGATAGTAAGAAGAAAAACAATTTTAAATATAGATGGCTCATAGATATATCACAGATGGCTCACCTTGCTTCCTGTTCTACACTGCTACATGTTTCTTTATGGAAGCATTACTGGATTGCCAGATTTAAGTTGAAGGATTAACTGATGCCATTTGTTTCTATCTTGTTCTTTTATTTATTTTTATGATATCTATTTCCTGTAAACATGCTATTGGAAATAAAGAAAATATCTTATTTAAATTTATTTTTAACCATAAGGCTATTGTAATAATAAATGGTGGTTTTCTTTATATAACAACAAAAAAAAATGCTACAATTTATTGGTTGATTGCATTCACATCTTAAGAATTCTTTTTAATTCAAATTGTTTCATACTGTCAAATGAATTTTATACTGATACTATTATAAAGAGGAAAGGTATGCCAATATTTGAATTACAGATAATAAAGTTATAAGATTCTTTTAAACATTTTCCACATTAATTAATTTTGAAGAGATGTTTGATAAATAATTAATGTGCTTTCATATAATGAAATATTTTCTATCGAAACAAAGTTTATTTTTCGACTAAGAATCAGCGCTTTTACAAATATAACTGCAGACAAATATATTCAAATCTCATTACATTCGAAGATGCAAGCATTGAAACAACAAAGAGAGTTAATTGAATACAGTTAGGTTGACAAAAAAAAAATCTTCACAGAAGTCAACAGAATTTTCGATTGTTATTCTAAGAAAAGCGAAAGGAAATTAAGCCATAATTCGTTTACTAGTTACACAAAATTAAGCTAAATATAATTCGGATGCCCTGAAAACACCAACAAAATTTTTCTTCTTTTTTCTCCTCAATCATAAAATTATGAATAATTTCAATTAGAGTTGGGCGAAGAAGATTGTTCTGGTTCCAAGATGGCGTCTGAAGACAGTAATCCAATTCTTTGCACAATCATGGACGAAAATAATCCATCTCTTGTTGAAAGGTTCTTCTCCAAAGATGTCTGGGGATTCTCCTCCGAAGGCGATAGGTGTCTTCTTCACATTTCCTAATCGTGTTACAAGGTCCCCCTTTCCGTTATGAAAACAAAATGGCGCAAATCGAATCAATTTGCTATTTGTTCCATGGTCGCCATTTGCACCAGGCGATTTTCCGGATTGAAACAAATTGATGACAGGAATAAAAGATACATCTAAAAAAAACAAAGTTAGAGAGAGATTTGAAATTAACATCTAAGTAATTATTTAATTTACAACAGATACATTTGAATTTTTTTTAACTGTTGAAAGACTGAAAAGAACAAACTAACCAGAGGTTAAAATTCTAATCATTTATTATAAATCAATTGCATTAATTGTGTTATCAAAATATAAAGCAAAACAAGATAAAAAAATCAGAATAGTCTAATTATCTCCCATATTTCACCTGAATGAATTGACTAAAACGATACAGACATTCAAAGATACTAATTAACGAATTGACATTCAAAGATATTTCACAGTTTGCTTTACTTTTTAAACAATAACAAATGTCCTTAAAATATTTTTTTGGGGAAATTTTATAAATTTTTAAAGAAAGCCATATTTTAGAATCTTTAACTAAAATTTTGATTTCGATTAGTGATTGGAATGTATACGAATCTTTTATTTATGACTAAAATTACTTATTGATTTCGACAGAACAAAAAAAAATTTTATTCAATGTTTTCGATTTTTAAAAACATCTAGTAAACATCGATGACATTTTCCATATTCTCAAAAGCAACTTGACTGAAAAAAAACATTTTCCCTAAGTGTACAATTTTTGTTACTTGAAATGCAAAAATATGTTTCTTTAAAATTCCTGAAATAAGGTAAACAAAGTGAAAAAAAAAGGGATTTTCAATTTAACTACTCTCCCTATTTGATGAAAAAAAAAAATTCGTGTTCTCAAAAGGGGCAAAATTGTCAATCGTATTCTTAAATTATCCACAGACCGAAAATCCTTTTTTTTTTACATCGATGAAAAAACAAATAATCCAGCAGGAAGTTTTAAAAGAATAAACAAAGACTCTTCGTCGACAACACAATATTATTTTTATTGGACTGCAGTGCTGGCAACAGGAGGAGGAGGGAAAAAATCCCCAAGTATTTGCTTTATCCCCATTCATAGAGCAATCTCAAATTAACTTAAAAGCAGTAAAAAAGAGAGGAAAAAAATTGTTCGTTATAAAAGGTACCTGTATTTAAATTACTTTTAGTTAAAAAAAATTCAAGCGGATATAAAAAAATGTATTCTTACAACCACTTTATTTAACCATTTTTTTTGTTGTTGTAACTTAAAGAACTTTATCCCTTTTTTTTTCCTTTTTTCATTTATAAAGCATTCTAGTACCAAATTTCTTCTACATTTTTGTTATTTAAAAGTTGCCATGGAACAGATTGTTTTTTTAATCTTCCAAGTGATTTTTTTTCCCGTTACGGTTCCGAAAAAACAAAAATGCAATAATCTTTTCTCCTTTTCCAGCAGGTGTTTTTTATCTTTTGCATTTGAAGAGTTTGGTTTTAAGAAATAGATATATGTTGTTATATGTTGTTAATATGTTGTTTGTTTTTGCTGTTGGAAAAAAAAACATAATAGAAAACATTGTGCTTTCCAAAATCATCCTCTTAAAATAAAAAAAAACTGTGATTTGGAGGCTTTGTATCTTATGTTTTTGATTCTAAAAGTTACTGCTCTTGTATGCCATACTATCTGTTCCAATGTGTGATTTCTAACGGCTTGAAACCTAAATTCGAAATTTTGTAATCAGAATCTCACCTGTTTTTTTATTAAAATGTAATTGCTAAAAATATTATGCATGTTTTTTTTTATGAATTTATTTATTTATTCATTTTTTTAATTATTATTTTCTAAAATTTATGATTAATTAAAAATATTACAATGTTATAGAATCATTAGAACATATAAACATTTACATAAAACTTGTAGATATTATACGACCAAGAGTTGTCCCGTTTCTGTAAATGAAGTAAAATATTTTATTTCAGCAAATTACCTTGATAAAAAAAAGATCCACTCTAACCAATTGGATAATTTACTCGAAGCTGAATAAATCATATACGTATGAAATCAGAGAAAAAAAATATTAAATTTAAATTTTAATCTTGTACAAACAAAAATTAATGAGAGTCAATTAATATATATATTTTTTTACTATTCACCACATATTATTTTAAAAATAAAAAAACTAGATACATGTTTGTAATTTTTCTAATTATAAATATGTATACATAATGAGAAGAATTAAATTTTTTGGAGAGAGAATTGTCTCTCAAAAGTTATTTTTTTAACCGATCCCATATTGTTGTTTTTTAAAAATAACTAGTATACCAGAAATAGTTTCCCATTCAATCAAAATCTACAAATGATAGGAGGCATACAAAATTAAAGACAGTATTTTATTCAATTTATTGAATCACACGATTTCATACCATTTTCCCCCCTACCATTAGAGATCACTCGTTGTCCATTGATTATCACGTAATGTTTTTCATTTTTTCGAATCGAAATATTGTACAACTTTTCATCCAATTTATATTTTAATAAAACCTCTATGAATGACATGCTGTATATGTTGCTTCTTATCCCATTTGGTCGACAGCTACCTCTAGACCAAGTCTATAAACCAGTGTGCCTTAAACCGACGAGTCATGATAAAGGGTAAAAAAAATGCAGCTTCTTTTTTGTTCTTGCGTCACAAATACATAGGGCACCCAAAGGGATAAGTCTGACTTTACCCCACCCGGTTATACCCCCTGGACACTGGGTACCAATTTTAGTCGCCTTTTACGACATGCATGGGCTACAGTATGACTATTCTAACCCACACCTACATGGGGAACATACTCTATATAAAACTAATTAAGTTTAATTTAAATTTTACAAATTGGAACTCTATTATCTATTTAGTCCCTATTCGTGAAAATCTTCTCTCGGAAAAGTTTTATCATGGAAATTCTACAACTCCAGACATTGAACAGTATCCCTTTTATCTATTTCCAGGAATACCTAAATTCCCGTACTTATTTTGAAAAGACCCATAGAATGGCTTTAAATATACTTTAAGAAAGTAGATTCATTTAAAATTCCATTAATTTAGCAGGAGTTTTGTAGCTAATCCTTCATTTGTGGAGTAACAGACACATCTTCTGTATTGGATTATCTTTTCTCCGTCTATCTGGATTACCTGGATTATCTTCTGGATTATCTGGTCGCATGTGCGGGGATTATCTATCCATCTTACTCAATGGTTCATTGTAGAAAGTTTAGTGCATTGCATTTTTCTAACCGCTAATAGTTAAATATTTAATAAGTTGAGTCCGTTTTTTAAGATATAACTTTCATTTTTAGTACAACGTCAGTATGTTGAAGACTGATTAACAGCGGTTTTGTTTGTTTTGTTGATGTACGATCATTTTATGCACACTTTAGGCTCACCAGACCGGGACGTACAGTTTAACGTGAATTCCGAACCACTAACACAACATACATACATGACACCGTCAGGATTTGAGCCTGAAGCCTGTGGCACTACTAGATGGAGGACAACATGACAGGAGGAGGATCAGATTATTTGTGTGCAATCTAGTCTTTTTTATCTTGTGATAATGCTCGCCTGCAAGCATAAAAAAAGGAAGTTCGAGTCCTCTGGTGGCCTGTACTGTGGTCACTGTTTTGAGAAATGACTAGAACCAATGGAAATGGGTGGTAAATTATAGCATAATTGCCAGATTAGAGTTATCCGCCCTTCAAGGAATGCGGTACAATTTTATTTGGTGGTTGTGAAATTAAAATTTTATGAATGAAATTTACCGTTATATTTCATACTCTAAGAATTTTGCTACTGTGAATTATGAAAAGATTATATTTTATTTAATTTTATTTTTAACCCCAAGACCATTGTAATAATTAACGATGGGTTTCTTTATACATAACAAAACGTTAAATTTTTTTTAATAATTGCATATTCATTCAAGTTGTTTCATGCTATCATATGAAATATATACTGATGCCAATCTAAAGAAAAAGGTATATCAATATTTTAATTATAGAAATATAAATTATAGAATTAATATACATATATAAAATTTATAAGATTATTTAAAACATTTTACATATTAATTAATTTTGAAGCTTTGAAAAAATAAGTAATACGTACATATAATGAATAATTATATATTATGAATAATATAGTAATACGTACATATAATGAAATATTTTCTATCAAAAAAATATTTATTTTTCGACTAAGAATCAGTGCTTCAACAAATTTAATTTAAGACAAATTTATTCAAATCTCATTATATTCAAAGAAGTAAGCATTGAAACCAGAAATGGCGTTAATTAAATATAGTTCGGTGGACGAAAAAATTCTTCACAAATAATCTAACAGAAGTCAACGAAATTTTTGATTGCTATTCTAAGAAAAGCTAAAGGAAATAAGACCATAATTCATTTACTAGTTACTCAAAATTAAGCTAAATATAATCTGATGCCTGAATGCACCAATAAACTTCTTTTTTTCCCCACAGTCCTAAAATTATGAATAATTCCAATTAGCATTTAGTGAAGAAGATTGTTCTGGTTCCAAGATGGCGCCTAAAGACAGTAATCCAATTCTTTGCACAATCACGGACGAAAATAATCCATCTCTTGTTGAAAGGTTCTTCACCAAAGATGTCTGGAGATTCTCCTACGAAGGCGATGTGTGTCTTCTTCACATTTCCTAATCGGGTTACAAGGACCAACCTTTCCGTTGTGAAAACAAAATGGAGAAAATCGAATCAATTTGCTATTTGTTCCAGGGTCGCCATTTGCACCAGGTGATTTTCAGGGTTGAAGCAAATGGATGGCAAGAATAAAAGACACATCTAAAAATAAACAAAGTGTGACTAGAAATTAGAGATAGATTTGAATTCAACATCTAAGTAAATTACTTGATTCATAATGGATACATTTGAATTTTTTTAATTGAAGAAAGAAAGGGAAACAAAGAAAACTAGACTTTGAAATTTTGTCTATTTATTATAAGTCAGTGGCATTAACTTTATTATCAAAATATAAAGCAAAACAAAACAAAAAATCAAATTATTCTAATTTTCTTCCATTTTTAACCTGAACGAATTGAGTGAAACAATACTGACTTTAAAAAATACTTAATAATAAATAAAAAATTAATATAACTAACGAATTGACTTTCAAAGGCAATTCACAAGTTTTACTTTTAAGATAATTAAAATTTCTTTAAATTAAAATATTTTAACTTTGATAATTTCTTAAAGCAAAGAAATTTTTTAGAATCTTAAATTAAAATAATTTCTATTTTGAATAATGCTTTGCATATTTATGATTTTTTTATTTATTACTAATAATACTTATTGATTTTGACAGAACACACAAATAATTCTATTTAATGTGTCCAAGTTTTAAGAGCATCTAGTAAACATCGATGGCATTTGCCATATCCTCAAGAGCAACTTGACAGAAAAAAACCCCCATCATTTTCCCTAAGTGTACAATGTTTTTTTACTTAGCGGGGAAAAAAATATGTTTCTTTAAAAATTCTGAAATAAGGGAAACAAAATGAAAAAAAGAAATTTATTTTCAAATTAACTACTCTAGTTGATGAAAGGGACCACTTCGTTGTTCTCAAAAAGCGGGCAAAATTGTCAATCGTGTTCTTAAATTATCCAGAATATCCAGAATATCGAAAAACCTTTTTTTACATCGATGAAAAAATAAATAATCCGGCAGGAAGTTTTAAAAGAATAAACAAAGACTCTTCGTCGACAACACAATATTATTTTTATTGGACTGCAGTGCTGGCAACAGGAGGAGGAGGGAAAAAAATCCCCAAGTATTTGCTTTATCCCCATTCATAGAGCAATCTCAAAATAACTTAAAAGCAGTAAAAAAGCAGAGGGAAAAAATTTCCGTTATAAAAATACCTGAGAGCGAACTGTTTCAATTTAGGGACCTGTATTTAAATTACGTTAAGTTAAAAAACTACAAGCGAATAAAAAAAAATATATTTCTCAAGCCAATTTATTTAACTATTTTTTGTTGTATTGTTGTAACCTAAAGAACTTTATCCCTTTTTTTTCTTTCGTCTGTTCTAAACCATTCCAGTACCAAATTTCTTCTACATTTTAGTTATTTAAAAGTTACCGAGTAACAGATTTTTTCCGGTACCAGAAAAAAAACCAAAATGTAATATTCTTTTCTCTTTTCCTATCAGGTGTTTTTTATCGTTCGCATGTGAAGTATTTGGTCTTTAGAAATAATTATAAAGCACTCTTGAAGAAGAGGAGCATATGTTATTCGTTTTTGCTCTTGGAAGGAAAAACATAATAGAAAGTATAGTTCCTTCCCGAATCATTGTCTTAAAATTAAAATAAAAAGTGTTTTAGAGGCTTTATATCTCGGTTGATTTTTAAAGTCACTTTTCTTGTATGCCATGCTATCTGTTCCAATGTGTGATTTCTAACGGCTGTAAGTGTAAATTTGAAATTTTATAAAGCTTTCCCTCCCCTTTCTTTATTAAATTATAATTACTAAAAATATTATGCATGTTAATTTTTTATCAAACTTTTTCTTTAAAATGTTCTTTTCCAAATTTCGGATTAATTAAATAATATTAAAAAATTGTAGAATTATTGGAATCTTTAAAAATTTACATAAAACCTGTAGATATGTATGATCAATAGTTGTCCTGTTTCAGTAAGTTTAGTGCCTGAAATAATTTATTTCGGCAAACTGTGTTGAAAAAAAAAATCCTCAATCAATTTGATAATTTCCACGCGAACTCCATATGTCATATACCTATGAAATCAGAGAAACGAATGCTAAATTTAAAGTTAATCCTGCAAAAACAAAAAATATTTTACTGACAGCCAATTAGTAAATTTAACTTCTTATATTCATTATAGATTATTCTAAAAATAAATAAAGCATATTTACACATTTGTAATTTTTCTAATTATAAATGTGTATATATAAAGAGACAATTTTTTTTAATTGTTGGAGAGTGAAATGCATTTTGAGGGTTAATTTTTTTAACTTGTACTCATTTTGTTCTTATTTAGCAATAACTTGTATTCCAGAAATAATTTTTTTACTAATCAGTAACTGCAAATGATAGGAGACATACAAAATAAAAGAAAGTATTTTTTTCAATTTATTTGAATACCATTCATACCATCACCAATTTCATACCATTTTTTTTCTACTATTACAGATCACTCAATGACTATTGCCAATCATGAGATATGTTGTATTTTTTCGAATCTAAATTTTGTATCACTTTACATCCGATTTCTATTTTGATAAAAAACTCTATAAATGAAATATTGTAAACGTCGTTTCTTATCACACTTGATCTACAGCAACATCTCGACCAAGTCCATGAACCATAGTGTCTTAAACCGATTAGTCATGATAAAGGGTAAAGCAAAATGCAGCTTCTTTTTGTCCTTGACCTTGCGGCACAAAGACATGGGGCACCCAAAGGGACCAGTCTGACTTTACCCCACCCGGACATATCCCAGGGTGCTGGGTACCCATTTTAGTCACCTTTTACGATATGCATGGGCTATAGTATGGCTCTTCTAAACCGAACCCACATGGACGACATACTGTATATAAAACTAATTAGCGATTAATTTTAATGTCACATTGGAACATTATTAGCTATTTAGTTCCTATTCGTGAATTTCTCCTTTCAGAAAAGATTTGTCATGGAAATTCTACAACTTCCCTTTTATCCATTTCCAGAAATACCTAAATCCCCGTACTTATTTTGAAAAGACGCATAGAATGGCTTTAAATATACGTTAAGAAAGAGGATTCATTTAAAATTCCATTAATTTAGCAAAGAGTTTTGTTGCTAATCCTTCATTTGTGGAGTAACAGACACATCTTCTGTACTGGATTATCTTTCCTTCAGAGGTAGGTCGCTTCTGTGGGGATTATCTATCCGTCTTACTCAATGGTTCATTGCAGAAAGATTATTGCATTGCATTTTTCCAAGCACTAATAGTTAAATAGTTAATAGTTGGTAACGTTTTTTAAGAGATTACTTTCATTTTTAGTAAAACACCAGAATGTGGAAGACTGATTAACAGGAGAGGAGGATTAAATAATTTATATGCAATAGATTCTTTTTATTTTGTGATAATGATCGCATGCAATAATGAAGAAAAAAAAAACAAGTTCGATTCCTCTGGTGGCTTGTGCTGTGGGCACTGTTTTGAAATTAGACTAGAACCAATGAAAATGGTAGCAAATTAAAGCATGATTGTCTGATTAGAGTTACACGGACTTCAAGTAATTCAGTACAATAATATCTGGAGTTGGAAGAATTTTAGTATGTATAGGAACAATTTTAAATATAGATGGCTCACAGATATGCAACAGATATAAATTTGCCGTTATATTTCATGCTGTAATAGTTTTGTTACTGTGAATTATAAAAAGATTATATTTTATTAAAATTTATTTTTAATCACAAGACTATTGTAGGTACTAATGATGTATTTTTTTATACAAAAAAAAATTTTAAAATTTGTAGGATAATTGCATTTATATCGATAAACATTGTTTGAGATTGAAGTTGTTTCATACTATGATATGAAATATATGCTCATACCAATCGAAAGAAAAAAAGGTATGCCAGTACTTTAATTATAGATAAAAAAAGTTATAAGGTACTTCTAAGCATTTCCACCGTCAGTTAATTCTGAAGCTGTAAAGAGTTGTTTGAATAAATAATTAATATGCTTTCATAAAATGCAATATCTCCTATAGGAACGGTGTTAATTTTACGACAAAGTGACATTTTCCCAAATTTAATTGAAGGCGAATTTATTGTAAGCATTGAAACAACAAAGGGAATTAATTAAATACAGTTATGTCGACAAAAATAATCTAACAGATGTCGACAGATTTTTTGACTATTATTTTAAGAAAAGAAAACGGAAATGAAGCGATAATTCATTCACTAGTTACTCAAAATTAAGCTACATATAATCTGATGCCCCGAAAACACCAACAAACTTCTTTTTTTTCCCTCTTCAATCATAAAATTATGAATAATTTCATTTAGCGTTTGGTGAAGAAGATTGTTCTGTTTTCAAGATGACGCCTGAAGACAGTAATCCAATTCTTTGCACAATCATGGACGAAAATAATCCATCTCTTGTTGAAAGGTTCTTCTCCAAATATGTCCGGAGATTCTCCTCCGAAGGCGATATGTGTCTTCTTTACATTTCCTAATCGGGTTACAAGAGCCATCCCTTTCCGTTGTGAAAAAAAAAAATGCCGCAAATCGAATCAATTTGCTATTTGTTCCATGGTCGCTATTTACACAGGCGATTTTCAGGGCTGAAGCAAATGGATCATCGGAATAATAATAAAAAAAGTGATACTAGAAATTAGAGATGGATTTGAATTTAACATCTAAATAATTATTTGATTTACAATTGATACATTAAAATTTTTTTAATTGAAGAAAAGAATAGAAAAAAGGAAGAAAACCAAACTTCGAAATTTTATATATTTATTATAAATCAATTACATTAATTTTATTATCAAAATATAAAGAAAAACCACAAATCGAATTAGCCTAATTATCTTCCATATTTAACCTGAATGAATTGACTGAAACGATACTAATTAACGAACAAAAAATTAATATAATTAACGAATTTAATAACTTCATTTAGCATTTGGTGAAGAAGATTGTTCTGTTTCCAAGATGACGCCTGAAGGCAGTAATCCAATTTTGAATTTAACATCTAAATAAATATTTGATTTACAATTGATACATTTAAATTTTTTTTAATTGAAGAAAGAATAGAAAAAGGAAGAAAACCAAACTTCGAAACTTTATATATTTATTATAAAATTGAATGATTTTGAATTGACATTCAAGATATTTTGCAATTTATTACTTATAAAACAACAACACACTTTTTAAATTAAAACTTTTTTTTTAGAATTTTTATAATATTTTAAAGGAAAGCCATTTTCTAAAATCTTCAATAATTTTTTTTTTCAACTACAATAATTTTGATTTACAAAACAGAATAACAAATCAAATTAGTCTAATTGTCATATTTAACCTGAATGATTTGACTGAAATGACACTGAATTTTTAAGATACTAATTAACGAATTAAAAAATAACAATACAATTAACGAATTGACTTTCAAAGATATTTCCCAATTTGCTTTACATTTAAAATAATAACGAAATGCTTTAAATTAAAATAATTCTTCTTTTGGAATTTTGATAATTTAAAAAAAAACCAATTTTAAAAACTTTTAACTAAAATAATTTGATTTCGATTAGTGTTTTGTGCGTTATTAAATTTTTTTATTTTCTACTAAAATTACCTATGGAATTCGAAAGAACACAAAAAGAGGCTCTATTCAATGTTTTCGATTTTTAAAAGCATCTAGTAAACATCGATGAGGTTTTTTATATTCCCTACAACAACTTGACTGAAAAAAAAAAAAGGAAAAAAAACCAACATTTTCTCTTAGTGTACAATGTTTTGTTACTTAGCTGGGAAAAATATGTTTCTTTAAAGTTCCTGAAATAAGGTAATCAATATGAAAAAAAAGAAAGGATTTTCAATTTAACTACTCTAGTTGATGAAAAAGACAACTTCGTTGTTCTCAAAAAGGGGGTAAAATTGTCAATCGTGTTCTTAAATTATCCATAGTCCGAAAAACCTTTTTACATCAATGAAAAACAAATAATCCGGCAAAAAGTTTTAAAAGAATAAACAAAGACTCTTCGTCGGCAACGCAATTTTATTTTTATTGAACTACAGTGCTGGCAACAAGAAGAGAGGAAAAAAAAATCCCCAAGTATTTGCTTTATCCCCATTCATAGAGCAATCTCAAATTAACTTAAAAGCAGTAAAAAAGAGAGGAAAAAATTGTTCGTTATAAAAATATCTAAGAGGGAACTGTTTCAATATAGGGACCTGTATTTAAATTACGTTAAGTTAAAAAAATTCAAGCGAATAAAAAAAAATATATTCTTACAGCCAATTCATTTAACTATTTTTTGTTATTGTTGTAACCTGAAGAACTTTATCCCTTTTTTCTTCTTTTGTATGTTCTAAACCATTCCAGTACAAAATTTCTTCTACATTTTTGTTATTTAAAAGTTGTAATGGAACAGATTTCTGTTTAATCTTCCAAGTAATATTTTTTCCCTGTTACGGTTCCGGAAAAAACAAGCTTCAATATTCTTTTGTGCATATGTTGTTCGTTTTTGGTCTTATAAAAAAAACATAATAGAAAGCATTGTGCATTCTAGAATGATCCTCATAAAATTTAAAAAAAAATATTTAGAGGCATTATATCTTGGTTTTTGATTCTAAATGCCATTTTTCTTTTATGCCATACTATTTGTACCAATGTGTGATTTATAACGGCTGTAAATCTAAAAAAAATAAATGCACCCTTATGTATAATAATAACAAATAAAATATATGCTTATGTATAAAGAATGCACTTATAGTATGTAAAAGTGTATAATATATTTAATATATATTGCGATATCTGTTCTATATCTATATACAATATTCTATATTTGCATTTTCTTCAAAAAATAAGTATAAAATAATACTTTTATATGATAAAATGAAGTTTAAAAGGAATTTTAGGTCTTATATTTGTTACAAAATGATAATGAATTTTCAAATGGTTTCGACAGATTTTATTTTTAGCAGAAAATCTTTTACTAAAATCCAAAAACGGAAAATAATTTTTTTAAAAAATTATATATGCATATTTATAATTAAAAAAATTATAAACATTTAAATATGTTTTATTTATTTTTAAAATAATCTAAGATGAATGTAGGAGATAATCTATGATAATTGACTCTCCTTATTTTTGAATTTACACTCATGTCCATAAATTAAGGATAATGAAGTTCAGGCAAAGAAAGAGACAGAAGCAAAACAAATTTGACTTATTTGTAAAGTCTATTTATTAAACAAAAGGTAAAGAGCAAAAAAAGATGCTATATGTTTGACATAATTAATAAAAATTGCGATTTTTACTCCCTGGAGCAAATTTAAAAAAGAACCTATTTACAAAAAACAGTATAACATGGTTAGTATGATGGTTAATATGGAATATGTCTCCCGGACGATGCAATACAGGCCTTACAACGCCTAGGCATGCTGAGTATCAAATTATCAATCTGATCTTAGAATATTACACCACTCATCAAGCAATGCCCTCCGAAGTTACGGTTGACAGGTGGGAGGGGGTTGACGGACTGCAATTCGTCGGCCAAGCATATCCCACACATGCTCTATTGGATTCAAGTCCGGTGAGTATGCTGGCCAATCCATACGGGTGATATCCTCCAATTGAAGGCATTCGTCTACAATGTTTGCACGGTGAGGACGGGCGTTGTCATCCATAAACTGAAATTCTGCACCCATGGCGCCCCGAAACAAACGTACATGTTGTTCCAGACTGACATAACGATAGATGTGGCCTGTCATCGTTACACTCTGAACATGCAGGTCAGTTCTGGAACCAAGAATAATTCCTCCCAAACGAGCCATCCTGCACCACCGTAACGGTGTCGTTCAATGGTGTTCTCTTGGGGGTAACGGGTACCTGGCGCTCTCCATATGAAAGTCCGGCGAGAATCAGACTGCAAACTAAACCTGGACTCGTCGGAAAACATCACACCAGATCACTGTTGCGGTGTCCACAATGCATGCTCTCTACTCCAGGTTAATCGCAGGCGACAGTGAGTTGCGGTAAGTGGAACACATCTGACAGGCCTACGAGCATATAGACCAATGTGCCCTAAGCGTCTGTACACGGTCTGCCTTGAAACTGTCGTAGCGGTAGCAGAAGAGAGCTGACGAGACAGGTCTGATGCTGTGCTGCGTCTGTTTCTTTTGGCAGTAACTGCTAAATACCGGTCCTCATTCGGCGTTGTAACTCGGGGGCGATCTGTGCTGTAACATCTACTCACATTACCATCATCTTGGAATCGTTGCAAAGCCTGGAGATGACACTCTGGGCGATTCCAAGTTCCTCGGATACTTCCAGCTGATTACGTCCACATTCCAGTCGTCCGATAATTCTACCACGTAAAAAATCATCCAAATGCTTCCTTTGTGCCATAACTATGCGGTTATTGCACTGAAAGGATTTTAAAGCGCTTGTGAACTATTTTACATCTTTGCCACCATTCCTTATATACCCCTCTCTTACACTCTCGTCATTGTGACGTACTATCCGCGCCATCTGGTGGTTTCCTGTAATTGGCATATTCTTCTTCAAGATCTGTGTGATAATTCTACAGGTGAAATTTTTATGTTAGAGTTCAATTTCTGTGTGATTCTGAATTATCCTTAATTTATGGACATGAGTGTATTTTGTATGATTAAATTTTATTTTTAGTATTTGTTTCTCTGATTTCATACATCTATGACATTTTAAGTTACGTGAAAATTATCAAATTTGTTGAAGGTTTATCTTTTTCTTTTCAATGTAATTTGCCGAAAAAAATTATATTACTGTATATACTGAAAAGAACAACTCTTGGCCATACATATCTGCGAATTTTATGTAGATTTTTAAATGTCCTAATGGTTATATAATTTTAAATATTTTTTAATTAATCTGAAATTTGGAAAAGAATATTTTAAAGAAAATGTTTCATAAAAATTTAACATAGTACATATTATTTTGTATAATAATTTGTATAGAAATTATATTTTAATTTAAAGTTGGGGATAAACTTTATAAAATTTCAACTTGACATTTACAGTCGTTAGAAATCACACATTGGAACAGATAGAACGTCACACACAAGAAAAGGGACATTTATAATAAAAAACCAAGATATAAAACCTCTAAATCAATTTTTTTAATTTTACGAGGATGATTCTGGAAGGCACAATGCTTTCTATTATGTTTATTTCCCTTCTAAGAGAAAAACGAACACCATATTCACCACTTCTTCAAGAGTGCTTTATAATTATTTCTAAAGACCAAACTCTTCACATGCTAACGATAAAAAACACCTGTTAGGAAAGGAGAAAAGAATATTGCACTTTGTTTTTTCTGGAACCGTAACGGGAAAAAATATTACTTGGAAGATTAAACAAAAAAGTCTGTTCATGGAAATTTTTAAATAACAAAAATGTAGAAGAAATTTGGTACTGGAACGGTTTAGAACAGAAAAAAGAAGAAAAAAGATATAAAGTTCTTTAGGTACAACAACAAAAAAAAAGTTAAATAAATGACTTGTACGAATATATTTTTTTAATTCGCTTTTAGTTTTTAAGTTAACAATTTAAATACAGGTCCCTAAATTGGAACAGTTCGCTCTCAGGTATTTTTATAATGGACAATTTTTTCCCCTTTTTACTGCTTTTAAGTTAATTTGAGATTGCTCAATGAATGGGGATAAAGCAAATACTTGGGGATTTTTCTCTCCTCCTCCTGTTGCCAGGACTGCAGTTCAATAAAAATAATATTGTGTTGTCGACGAAAGAGTCTTTGTTTATTCTTTTTAAAACTTCCTGCCGGATTATTTGTTTTTTATCGATGTAAAAAAAGTTTGTCGGTCTATGGATAATTTAAGAACACCATTGACAATTTTACCCGCTTTTGAGAACAACAGAAGTTGTCTTTTCATCAACTAGGTAGTTAAATTGTGAATCCTTTTTCTCGTTTTGTTTACCTTATTTCAGGAATTGTAAGAAACATATTTTTCCCCGCTAAGTAACAGAACATTGTACACTAAGAGAAAATGTTTTTTTCAAATGTTTTCAGTCAAGTTGTTTTTTGAGAATGTTGAAAATGTCATCGATGTTTACTAGATGCTTTTAAAAAATAAAAAAAAATTTTTTATTTAGGCTAAAATCAATAAACAGTTTTAGTAATAAATAAAATAAAAATTATAAAAATACAAAGCACTGTACAAAATCAAAATTATTCTAGTTAAAGATTCTCAAAATGGCTTTCCTTTACAAAATTAAAAATTCAATAAAAAATATTTTAATTTAAAGAAATTATTTTTTCAAAAGTAAAACAAACTGTGAAATATCTTTGAAATGGAATTCATTCATTATCATCATCAGTGCTATAGTGAGCCAATGGTCGTCTACCTACTGGCAGATTTCAAGACAGGAATGCTTTATTTTTTTACGGAATAGGGTTGACAGCTCTACGTCTAATGCTCTGTAGTGATATTAGACCAGTGTGTTATGGCCGACTATTATGGTCTAACCCTAGCTCGGATCCATAAGATGTGAAAAAGAACTAAAAATAAAAGGGTAGTTTTCAAAAAAGGGGTTTCATGGTCAGTGGCTAGCACTGTGGCGCTCCGTACCATATGTTACGGTTCGAATCCCGGCAGTGCCATGGATGCTTGTAGTGGTTCGGAATCCACTTTAAACCGTCTCATACGACTGTATCGAGTCACAGAGCCCAATTAAACTTCTGATGTGGTGTGGTGTAGTAGTATTAGTCACATCAGTTCGTTTCATACGTTTAAAGTGGATTCCAAACCACTACAAACTTCCAACGCTGGACTCGAACACGAAGCCTGCGTCACTGAGCACCAGACAGCTAGTCACTCGGCCATTAGGCCCCCTTCACTCAATTCATGCTATTAAACACGATAAATAGACTAATTCTATTTGTATTTTGTTTTCGATAAATAGATTAATGCAATTGATTTATTATAAATAGACAGAATTTCAAAGTCTAGTTTTCTTTCTTCAGTTAAAAATATATTCAAATGCATCAATTCGTAAATCAAATAATTACTTAGATGTTTAATTCAAATCTACCTCTTATTTCTAATCTCACTTTTTTTTTTTTTAGATGCATCTTTTATTCCTGCCATTAATTTGCTTCAGTTCTGAAAATCGCCTGGTGCAAATGGCGACCATGGAACAAATAGTAAGCTAATTCGATTTGCGCCATTTTGTTTTCACAACGGAAAGGTTGGTCATTGTAACCCGATTAGGAAATGTGAAGAAGACGCACATCGCCTTCGGAGGAGAATCTCCGGACATCTTTGGAAAAGAACCTTTCAACAAGAGTTGGATTATTTTCGTCCATGATTGCGCAAAGAATTGGATTATTGTCTTCGAGCGCCATCTTGGAACACGAACAAATGTTCTTCACCAAACGCTAAATGAAATTATTCATAATATTATGATTGTGGAGTAAGAAAAGAATAAGTTTATTGGAGTTTTCAAAACTCAGATTATATTTAGTTTAATTTTGAGTAACTAGTAAATGAATTATCGCTTCATTTCCTTTTGATTTTCTTAGAATAACAGTCAAAAATTCTGTTGACTTCTGTTTCTGAAATTTTTTTTGTCAACCTAACTGTATTTAATTAACTCCATTTATTGTTTCAGTAATTACATCTTCGGAAATAATATTTGAATAAATTTCTCCTGAATTATATTTGTGAAAGCATTGATTCTTAGACGACAAATAAGCATTGTTTCGGTAGGAAATATTTCATTATATGAAAGCATATTAATTATTTATTCAAACATTATAACACAAAAAGCAAAATTAACTATGGTGGAAAATGTTTAAGATTCTTATAACTTTTGTATCTATAATTAAAATATCGACATTATTTTTTCTTTTAGAATAGTATCAGTATATATTTCAACGTAATATGAAATAAGTTAAATTGAAACAATTCTAATGATATAAAATACAATTATCTTAAAAATATTAAAATTTTTTCATTGTATAAGTTAATTTGAGTTAGTTATTATAAATTGTGGTTAAAAATAAAATTTAAATAACAGTGTTTCTTTTTATTTTTTTAAAACTTCCTGCCGGACAACAGATATCATAAAAATACAAAGAACAAGATAAAACAAATGACATCCAGTTAATTCATCGACTTAAGATTGGCAATCCGATAACGCTACCATTCCGCTTCCATAAAAGGAGACAGTGCAGTACAAGGAAGAAAGATGAGACATATCCGTTGTTTTTTGCTTATCCCCTTGATTTAAATTCTAAACCAAGTCAGTAGATCATGCTGTATCAAGATCGTAAAATGTCAATCCCCTCATTCAACAGTTGCCTCACAGAGGCACCAATACAATCGATGAGATGAGAAAATGTCATCGATGGCCGAACAATGACAAAGGGTCTTCTCGTCTCCATTGAAGAGGTCAAACTCTTGGGTATGGCCAGTTCTTGATCTAGCTAAAGCCGTTTGAGCAGACATATCCGTAGTTATCATATATCTCAGTGGAAAAGTCAGGGGCACAATCGTGTGATCACAGAAAAGCCGCAGCAATGCAGATTTTCTCTAAGCTATTCAGGGATATCATGAAAGGACCAATAATTTATGAATTTTAAGCGGCAACATCCTCAAAAGGGCATCTTCTTTTTAAAAAATAACCTCTCTCTTGTTTTGGGGAAATCCATCTGCATTCAAACTGCAGAATAAGAAACTCCACTGAGAGCCAGACTGAAGGGACGTGTTTTTGTAGATTATTTTGCTGTATCAGACATTGGTTGGGTAACGGCATAATGGCCCACGCTGTGGACTCAAAACAAAATGTTTCGGGTTCTATAATTCGGCGCTGCCATGGATTTTTGTAGTGGTTCGGAATCCATTAAAACCGTAAGTCTCGGTCTAATAGGATCTTAGAGCGTTGCGGGGGCATTGTTACTCGCGTCCGTATTATCTTCAAGTTACAACCCCCTGGGTAGTGTGAAGTGAGTAATGTCGGTGCAGCCCTTATGGCACAAAAGATCTCGGAAAGTCTAAGTATTTGCCAGCTGCATTAGGAAAAAAAAAACGGAAGGAGTACACCGCGAGGAGGTAGATAACGTTACCCTCCATTAAGATACATAATCTTTTTGATACTTCACATTATTAAATTTATTACAATATGAAATATAAAATTTTTCGAAAATTTTAAGTAAGAATTCAGAGTTGTTGTAATAAGTACATTCATTTCTCAACTGATAAAGCAACTATTTACATAAAATATAAATAATAGTATTCCGAAAAGTGTTTATTCTTTATGTGCTTAGTTGCTTTATTTTAATTTTCTCTCTTTCAATGGTGATAAAACATTTATTTTATAAACTTTAACCCCTTTCCATGAAATGTAGCCATTAAAGAATATTGTACAATGTTTGCTAATCTCACTTACCACTGAAGTCCATGTTGCACCAATGGTCTGTCTAACAATTCGAGTCCAAAGTCATCTGTCTCAAGCTTTGGTTTTCCAATTTGTGATATTTATGTTCTTCAGACGTCATCAATTCATCTCGTTTTTTTGTCCATCCCTGTTTTCTTTGGCTCTGGTACTTCTTAAAAATATTCTTTGTACCTCTGTTAGCGTCCATTCTCTCTATGTGTCCTAGTCATTCTTGAATTGGGGCATGAATGGTCTAGCGCTCTGGCGTCAGGTGCCACTAGTTTTTGGTTTGAGTTTCGGCACTGGGGCCTGAATGGCCGAGTGGCTAGTGCTCTGGCGCTCGGTACCACAGGTTTCGGGTTCAAGTCCCGGTGGTGCCATGGATGTTGTAGTGGTTCGGAATCCACTTTAAACCGTAGGTCCCGGTCAAATAGGATCATAGAGCGTTGCGGGGGCATTGTAACTCCGCGTCCGTGGCTTATCTTCAAGTTACACGCGCCCCCTGGGTAATGCAAAGTGAGTAACGTTTGTGCAGAGCTGGTCTTAAGGCATCCAAGACCAAGTGTCTAAGTGTTTGCCATCTGCATTAGAAGAAAAAAAAAGTCCCTGCAGTACCATAGATGTTTGTAGAGGTTCTGAATCCATTTTAAGCCGTAGGTCCCGTTCTCGAGTCCTGGCTGTACCATGGATGTTTGCTGTTCGGAATCCACTATTAGCCATACGTCCCGGTCTCCTATGACTGTAGAACGCCACAGAGCCCAGTCAGACTTCTCACCGACAACATTCCTAAACTAAATAGGGGCATCTCAGCTCTAGGCACAGTGATGCGATGCGGTAGCAGCGTCATGGAACCCAATCAGACTTCTCACCCGCTTCATTCTCAAACTGTATAGGGGTAACTCAGCTCTAGCCACAGTGATATGGTGTGGTGTGGTAGTAGTAGTAGTAGCGTCACGGATCCCAGTCAAACTTCTCACCCACATCATTCCCAACTGTATAGGTACAACTCAGCTCTAGGCACAAGTATGTGGTGGGATGTAGAAGTAGTAGTAGTCATTCTAGAATTATCTTTTCTAGTGACTTAGGTAAAACGACCACTTCCACTATATATATACTTTTTAATAATATACAGCATTTAAAATACTGACAGCAGACTTTATTTAAAATAAACAGCATTTTTTGAAAAGTTATATAAAATAGATAGTCAAAATTAATAATTAAATGGATGGTTAAAACCCAAAGTTTGCTTTTTAAAGATGCATTTAGTGACAATAAAGATTAAAAAATGTGAATTATGTCTTAAGTTAAAAATTTAGCTAACTACATGACAGAAAACAATAAGTTTTGCATATCTTATTTTTTCACTTTCAGAATAAAAAAAAAACCCATTTAATAAATATAAATAAAAAACGTTTAAGAAATATGAGTTTAATAGAAAAAAATAAAATAAATATAAGGAAAAAAGTGTTTTCAAATAATTTTATGTTCAATAAATAATTTTTTTAATTGTTTTCGAGGCGTATGATTACACTTTGTATTTATTATTTGTTCCAATTTATTTAATTTATAATGCATTGGTAATTGTTTCATCATATTTTACAGTTAACAAGACAGCTGTTTTTATGTTTAAAGCCAACAGAATTACAATTTTTTTGCATAAAATTCTTTTTCAAAATTATCTTTCTCAAGATAACATTTAAACTCGGAAAATTTCTTCTATGCTTAGTTAAAATTTCCATTCTTCCATAAATTGCCCTGTATTTACAGTATGATTGTTTTTCTGCAGAAATATTTTAGAACATAAACTATTCACATAAATTCGTTCAAGATTAGTTTATTCGGAGTTTTAATACTGTCAACAACTTTTTTTTATTGTTCGAGTAAAGTTGTTATTCTCCTGATGCAAAACAATTCTCTTGTCTTAAAATGCATTTAAAAAAACATTTTTTCCCCAATCAAAACAAGGTTTCCTTCTAACAATACAGAACCGTTTTCCGAAAGATAAACAATCCTCGTGCAATGCATTTATATCCTTCATTTTACCCTTCGCGTCCATTTTGTTATTGTTTTTCCGTCTTTGGAATAATCCGGATGTTATCTGGCAACGATGAAATATCGTCTGCCATGTAAATTGAATTTGGTCTGGAATGAATTTGCCGCTGCGGCAGATAGGACAATATAAATTGCACTCTTTTTCTACATGCCCGTATTGCATGCAGTATTATGCTGCGTTTTTGTTCTTAATTCGTAAGGAAGTTGTCGTTTTCTTTTCTTTTACATAATGTTACACTGCAATTTTCAGAAATTCTTTTTTATGCTAATGCCAGAGTGCAAAGTTCTTTTTTTTATATTTAAGATCGTCTATTATATAGACTTTATCTTAAAAATGCCTGTTTGCTTTTCAAATGAATTCTTTAAATTTTTAATAAAAATTCTAAAAAGTTGATTTCACTCCAATTCCAGATTAATACATCAATCTATATTCAATTTTTATGTCACAAGCAATACGTATTTTAATGTAAAAAAAACAAAAAACGGTAAAGAAATGTGATTCTTGAATGAAAATAATTTTTACAAAGGGTCTAACACTTCATCTGATGGAAAAAGAATCTTGAAGACCAGCATAACATGTAGATAGTACGGTTATTAAGTTGGGACTTTGGTATTTTGTCCTATTCCTAAGAAAGAGTGTTTTCCAATTGTAGAACTGCTTGTGGTGTGGCAAGTTATCTTTTTTTCTACAATATCAACGTGTTCGGTTGAATTGTGCCTGGAGAACATACATTAACTTCAGCTATTAATTGGAAGGGAAAAAGATGACATTTACAGGACTAGAACACCATAGGACCTTTTGTTGTCCTTTTAGAAAATTGTTTCATTTTCAATCCTTCTTCTTCATGGGCGCAACAACCCCATGGTGGACCAACTACCAACTAGCTTACCTACTGGCAGATTTCTAGACAGGAACGAGACGTCATTGATTTCATGTCTACAATACATTGTCAATGAATCAGTGGTATTGATAACATTTAATTTACAGCTCGATATTATTCTACATTCGAATTTGTTCAAGAAATGAGTATCAAATCATGTTTTTACGTGATGAAAGAAAATTCAAGCAAATTACAATTTTTAAGTTTGTTACAAATTGAGAATATTTCAAACGGTTTCGACAGATTTTATTTTTAGCAGAAATATTTAATCAAAAATCAAACATGGAAAGTAATTTTCTAATTATATACATATTTATAATTAGAAAAATTACAAATATCTAAATATGTTTAATTTATTTTTAGAGTAATCTACGATGAATATTATATAATAATTAACTCTTCATTAATTTTTTATTGTTTTTGCATGATTAAATTTTAGGTTTAGTATTTGTTTCTCTGAATACATATACAGTTGAGCGAAAATTATCAAATTGTCTAAAGGTTTAACTTTTTTTTCAACGTAGTTTGCTGATATAAACTATTTTACTTTATTTACTGAAACAGGACAACTCATATATATCTACGAGTTTTATGTAAATGTTTAAATGTTCTAATGAAAAATGTTCTTTTTCTAATGTTCTTTTTAAAAATTTTATAATTAATCCAAATTTTGAAAAAGAATATTTGAAAGAAAGAGTTTCATAAAAAATTAACATACATAATATTTTGTATATCAATGTGCATAGCAATTATACTTTAATAAATATAGGTAAGGATAAACTTTATAAGAATTCGAGTATACATTTACAGCCGTTAGAAATCACACATTGGAAAATGGCATACAAGAAAAGTGACATTTAGAATAAAAAATCAAGATATAAAAGCTCCAAAACACTTTTTTTAATTTTTCGCGGAAGATTATGAAAAACGAACTATATATGCACCTCTTCTTCAAGAGTGCTTTATAATTATTTCTACAGACCCAAACTCTTCACATGTAAACGATAAAAAACACCTGCTAGGAAAAGAGAAAAGAATATTGCATTCTGTTTTTTCCCGAACCGTAAAGGGAAAAAAATATCCCTCGGAAGATTAAAAAAACAATTTGTTCCATGGCAACTTTTAAATAAGAAAAACGTAGAAGAAATTTGGTACTGGATTGGTTTAGAACAGACAAAAGAAGAAAAAAGGGATAAAGTTCTTCAGGTTACAGCAACAACAAAAAAAATGGTTAAATAAATTGGCTGGAAGAATATATTTTTTTTATTCTCTTGAAGTTTTTTTAACTTAACGTAATTTAAATATAGGCCCCTAAATTGAAACAGTTCCCTCTCAGGTATTTTTATAATAAACAATTTTTTTCATCTACTTCTTACTGCTTTTAAGTTAATTTTAGATTGCTCTATGAATGGGGATAAAGCAAATACTTGGGGATTTTTGTCTTCTCCTCCTGTCGCCAGAAATACAGTTCAATAACAATAATATTGCGTCGACGAAGAGTCTTTGTTTATTCTTTTAAAACTTCCTGCCGGATTATTTTTTTTTTCATCGATGTAAAAAAGGTTTTTCGGTCTATCGATAATTTAAGAACACGATTGACAATTTTACTCGCTTTTTAAGAACAACGAAATTGTGTTTTTCATCAACTAGAGTAGTTAAATTGAAAATTCTTTTTTTTCATTTTGTTTACCTTATTTTAGGATTTTTGAAGAAAAATATTTTTCCCCGCTAAGTAACAAAACATTCTACATTTAGGAAAAATGTTTTTTTTTTTATTCAGTCTAGTTGCACTTCATAGTATAGAATGTCACCGATGTTTACTAGATGCTTTTAAAAATAGAAAATTTTGAATAGAAATTTTTTTTTGTGTTCTCTCGAAATCAATAAGAAATTTTAATAATGAATAAAAAAATACATAAACGTGCGAAGCACTATCCAAAATCAAACTTATTTTAGTTAAAGATTCTAAAATATGGCTGTCTTTTAAAAACTTATCAAAATTTTTAATTTACAGAAATTTGTTATTGCTTTAAAAGTAAAACAAATTAAAATACTATCTTTAAAAGTCAATTCTTTAATTATATCGTTATATTTTTATTCGTTAATTAGTATCTTAGAAAATCAGTACAATTTCAAGGTTTATCTTTTTCTTTTTTTTTTTTTTTTGTTTTTATAATTATTCCTAAAGACCAAACTCTTCATATGCAAAACGATAAATAACACCTACAAGGAAAGGAGAAAAGAATATTGCAGTTTGTTTTTTTCTGGAACCTTAACGGGGAAAAATATCTCTTGGAAGATTAAGAAAAATTCTGTTCCATGGCAACTTTTAAATAACAAGAATGTAAAAGAAATTTGGTACTGGAATGGTTTAGAACACACAAAAGAAGAAAAAAGGGATAAAGTTCTTTAGGTTACAAGAACAACAACAACAAAAAAAAGCTAAATAAATTGGTTGTAAGAATATGTATTTTTTTTATTCGCTTGTAGTTTTTTAACTTAACGTAATTTAAATACAGGTTCCTAAATTGAAACAGTTCCCTCTTAGGTATTTTTATAACGAACGATTTTTTCCCTGCTTTTAAGTTAATTTGAGATTGCTCTATGAATGGGGATAAAGCAAATACTTGGGGATTTTTTTCCCTCCTCCTCCTGTTGCCAGCACTGCAGTCCAATAAAAATAATATTGTGTTGTCGACGAAGAGTCTTTGTTTATTCTTTTAAAACTTCCTGCCGGAATATTTGTTTTTTCATCAATATAAAAAGGTTTATCGGTCTATGGATAATTTAAGAGCACGATTGACAATTTTACCCGCTTTTTGAGAACAGCGAAGTTGTCTTTTTCATCAACTAGAGTAGTTAAATTGAAAATCGCTTCTTCTTTTTTTTTTTTTTTTTATTTTGTTTGCATTATTTCAAGAGTTTTAAGGAAACGTATTTTCCCCAGCTAAGTAACAAAACATTACATACTTAGGGGAAAATGTCTTTTTTAATCTTTTGAATCAAGTTGCTCTTGAGAATATAGAAATTGTCGTCGATGTATACTAGATGCTTTTAAAAATTGAAAACATTAAATAGAAATTCTTTTATGTTTTGACGAAATCAATAATAATTTTAGTAATAAATTAAAAAAAAAAATACAAAGCACAATACAAAATCAAAATTATTATAGTTAAAGATTCTATAAAATGGATTTCCTTTAAAAATTATCAAAATTAAAAAAAAAAAAAATTAATGAAATATTTTGTTATAAAAGTAAAACAAACTCTGCCTCTATACAGTTTGCGAATGATGTGGATGAGAAGTCAAAAGATTTCTTTGAATAGTGAGTTTCTGTCAATTAATTACCATCGTCATTAGCGCAACAGCCCCATTGTGGGCCAATGGCCGTCTACATACTGGAAGATTTTGAGTCAAGAGTTTTTTTTTACGGAGTAGGGTTGTCAGCCTTACAGTCCATCTCTCTACAGTCCTATTAGATCAGGGCCTGATGGCCTAGTGATTAGCGGTCTGGCGCTCGGTACCATAAGTTTGAGTTCGAATCCCGGCTGCCATGAATGTTTGTAGTGGTTCGTAATCCACATCGGCTTAAAGTGGTCTATCTTAAGTGGTAGTCTTAAAGTGGTAATAAGTAGTTATTTGTTATAGTTAAGTAGTCTTGAAGAGGTTATCCCAGTCTCATATAATCGTAGAGCGTCACAGAGTCCAATCAGGCTTCTGCTCACCCACATCATTCCCAAACTCTAAAGGGATAACTCAGCTCTAGGCACAGTGATAGGTGTGGTGTAGTAATAGTCATATTTCACACGGTTTGATGGTCAAGTGGCTAGCGCTCTGTCTCTAGGTATCGTAGGTTTTGTATTCAAATCCCGGTGGTGCTAAGGATGTTTCTAGTGGTAGGAATACACTTTAAACTGCAGATCTCGGATTCATATGACCGTAGAGCGTCACAGAGCCCAATCAGACGTCTTCTCATACACATCATTCTCAAATTGTAAAGGAACAACACAGTTCTAAGCACAATGATGTGGTGTAGTAGTCGTATTAAACCGGAACCTAAAATTTAAAGTGGATTACGAATCTGTACAAACATCCAATGGGACACCGCGAACTCGAACCGAAACCTGTGACATCGAGCGCTAGTCACTCGTCCATCAGGCCCTCTTCAATCAGTTCATGCGGTTAAATATGAAAGAAATATAAATAGACTAATTCGACTGTTATTTTGTTTTGCTCTATACTTCGATAATACGGTTAATGCAAATGATTTATAATAAATAGATAGAATTTCAAAGTCTCATTTTCTTTTTTTTTTATCTGTTCCTTCTTCAGTTAAAAAATATAAAAATTCATGAATTGTAAATCAAATAATTACTGAGATGTTAAATTCAAATATATCTTCCATACATCTAATCCAAATACATCTAATTTTGATTTCTGTAATGTATATCTTTTATTCTTGCCATCCATTTGCTTCAGTTATGAAAATTACCGGGTGCAAATGGCGACCACGGTACAAATAGCAAATTGATTCGATTTGCGCCATTTTGTTTTCATAACGGAAAGGGAGACCTTGTAACACGATTAGGAAATGTGAAGAAGACACCTTTCGCCTTCGGAGGAGAATCTCCAGGCATCTTTGGAGAAAAACCTTTCAACAAAAGATGGATTATTTTCGTCCATGATTGTGCAAAGAATTGGATTACTGTCTTTAGGCGCCATTTTGAAACAAGAACAAATGTTCTTTCACCAAACACTAAATGAAACTATTCAGAATTTTATGATTGTGGGGGAAAAAAGAAGTTTGTTGGTGTTTTCAGGGCATAAGATTATATTTAGATTCATTTTGAGTAACTAGTAAATGAATTATCACCTCATTTCCTTTCGCTTTTCTTAGAATAACAGTCAGAAATTCTGTTGACTTCTGCAGATAATATAGCAATATTTTTTGGCAATATTGTTATATTATCAGTTGCTATTAACTCCATTTGTTGTTTCGATGCTTAAATCTTCGAATGTGAATGAATTTGTCTACAATTAAATTTGGGAAAGCGTCGATTCTTGATCGAGAAATAAACATTGTTTCGATAGGAAATGTATTATTATAGGAAAGCATATTAATTATTTATTCAGACATCTCACACGGCTTAATATTTAACTAATAAAGAATAGCAAAATTTCAGAGTTGTTGTTAATACATTAATTTCTCAACTAATAAAGCAATATTTAAAATACTATAATTCATCACAGTCTGAAAAATGTTTATTCTTTTATTCGCTTATTTGTTTAATTTTAATTTTTTCTCTTCGAATAGTGACAAAATATTTATTTTAATTAATTATAATTTTAACTTTTATTAACTTTTAGTTACTTATAGCCATTAAAGAATATTATACAATGTTCAATAATCTAACTAACTCCCCTCCACTACAGTCTATGTTGGACCATGATCTCCCTAAAAGTACGACAGCAAAATAGTCTATCTCGAACTTTGATGTTCCAATTTGTGATTTATTAGGTTCTTCAGATCCTTTTCCACTTCCTCAATCCATCTCTTTTTTTGGCCTTCACTTTATTTCTTTAACCCTGGTACTTCCTCTTGAAAATCATTTTTGTGCCTCTGTTAGCGCCCATTCTGTTTATATACCCTGTCCATTCCAAAATTGCGGCCTAAATGGACAAGAGGCTAGCGCTCTGGCGCTCGTTAACACAGGTATCTAGTTCAAATTCCGGTAGTGCCATGGATGCTTGCAGTGGTTTGTAATCCACTTTAAGCCGAAGGTCCTGGTTTCAATTGAGCGTAGAGCGTCACAGAGCCCAATTAGACTTCTCACTAACATCGCTCCCCTGCTATATAGGGTCATCTCAGCTCTAGGCGCAGTGATGTGGTGTGGTGTGGTGTGGTGTAGTAGTAGCATCACGAAGCCCAGTCAGACTTTTTACCCACATCATTCCCAAACTGTATAGGAGCAACTCAGCTCTAGGCACAGTGACGTGATGCGGTGTAGTAGTATTAGTAGCGATTCTAGAATTCCCTTTCTTTCCTAATTAAAACTACCACACCCAATATATTCGTACTTTTTAATGGTAGTTTTACTTTATTTAAAACAAAGATAATTTTTTGTAAGGTTATGTAAAGTAGGCAGCCAAAATTAATAAGTAATTAAAACGTATAATAAAAAGGTCAAAGTTTATTCTCTAAAGATGCATTTAGAGAAAACAGAGATTAGAAACAAATGTGAATTATGTATTAACTTAAAAAATTTAGGTAATTACATGTCAGATACCAAAGAATTTTTCATTTTCAGAACAGGGGAAAAAATACAATACACATGCATACAATTAAATACATACATGCAAAAAGTATTTCCTAGTAATTTTATGTTCAATAAAACATTATGTTTGAGCTGCGTATGAGACGTATGATTAGTTTTTGTATTTAATCTTTGTTGCAATTTATTTTATTTATAATTCATTTGGAATTTATTCATCTTGTTCTCCAAGTAACAAGAAAGTTATTTTTATGTTTAAAGCCATCAGAATTGCAATTTTCTTCTATAGAATCTTTTTCAAAATTATCTTGCTAAAGATAACATTAAAACTTGGAAAAAAAATTTCTATGCTTAGCTAAAGATAAATTGCCCTGCATTTTACAAATTTATGAAAAAAATATAAATTTTCTATGCTTAGTTAAAATTTCCATCTTTCCACAAATTGCCCTGCATTTTACAGTATGATTTATGATTACAGTACAATTTATATAAATTTTCTATGCTTAGTTAAAATTTCCATCTTTCCACAAATTGCCCTGCATTTTACAGTATGATTTATGATTACAGTACAATTTATATAAATTTTCTATGCTTAGTTAAAATTACATCTTTCCACAAATCGCCCTGCATTTTACAGTATGATTTATGATTACAGTACAATTTATATAAATTTTCTATGCTTAGTTAAAATTTCCATCTTTCCACAAATTGCCCTGCATTTTTACAGTATGATTTATGATTACAGTACAATTTATATAAATTTTCTATGCTTAGTTAAAATTTCCATCTTTCCACAAATTGCCCTGCATTTTACAGTATGATTTATGATTACAGTACAATTTATATAAATTTTCTATGCTTAGTTAAAATTTACATCTTTCCACAAATTGCCCTGCATTTTACAGTATGATTTATGATTACAGTACAATTTATATAAATTTTCTATGCTTAGTTAAAATTTCCATCTTTCCACAAATTGCCCTGCATTTTACAGTATGATTTATGATTACAGTACAATTTATATAAATTTTCTATGCTTAGTTAAAATTTCCATCTTTCCACAAATTGCCCTGCATTTTACAGTATGATTTATGATTACAGTACAATTTATATAAATTTTCTATGCTTAGTTAAAATTTCCATCTTTCCACAAATTGCCCTGCATTTTACAGTATGATTTATGATTACAGTACAATTTATATAAATTTTCTATGCTTAGTTAAAATTTCCATCTTTCCACAAATTGCCCTGCATTTTACAGTATGATTTATGATTACAGTACAATTTATATAAATTTTCTATGCTTAGTTAAAATTTCCATCTTTCCACAAATTGCCCTGCATTTTACAGTATGATTTATGATTACAGTACAATTTATATAAATTTTCTATGCTTAGTTAAAATTTCCATCTTTCCACAAATTGCCCTGCATTTTACAGTATGATTTATGATTACAGTACAATTTATATAAATTTTCTATGCTTAGTTAAAATTTCCATCTTTCCACAAATTGCCCTGCATTTTACAGTATGATTTTTGATTACAGTACAATTTATATAAAATTTTCTATGCTTAGTTAAAATTTCCATCTTTCCACAAATTGCCCTGCATTTTACAGTATGATTTATGATTACAGTACAATTTATATAAATTTTCTATGCTTAGTTAAAATTTCCATCTTTCCACAAATTGCCCTGCATTTTACAGTATGATTTATGATTACAGTACAATTTATATAAATTTTCTATGCTTAGTTAAAATTTCCATCTTTCCACAAATTGCCCTGCATTTTACAGTATGATTTATGATTACAGTACAATTTATATAAATTTTCTATGCTTAGTTAAAATTTCCATCTTTCCACAAATTGCCCTGCATTTTACAGTATGATTTATGATTACAGTACAATTTATATAAATTTTCTATGCTTAGTTAAAATTTCCATCTTTCCACAAATTGCCCTGCATTTTACAGTATGATTTATGATTACAGTACAATTTATATAAATTTTCTATGCTTAGTTAAAATTTCCATCTTTCCACAAATTGCCCTGCATTTTACAGTATGATTTATGATTACAGTACAATTTATATAAATTTTCTATGCTTAGTTAAAATTTCCATCTTTCCACAAATTGCCCCTGCATTTTACAGTATGATTTATGATTACAGTACAATTTATATAAATTTTCTATGCTTAGTTAAAATTTCCATCTTTCCACAAATTGCCCTGCATTTTACAGTATGATTTATGATTACAGTACAATTTATATAAATTTTCTATGCTTAGTTAATTTTTTACATCTTTCAGTACAATTTATATAAATTTTCAAATTGCCCTGCATTTTACAGTATGATTTATGATTACAGTACAATTTATATAAATTTTCTATGCTTAGTTAAAATTTCCATCTTTCCACAAATTGCCCTGCATTTTACAGTATGATTTATGATTACAGTACAATTTATATAAATTTTCTATGCTTAGTTAAAATTTCCATCTTTCCACAAATTGCCCTGCATTTTACAGTATGATTTATGATTACAGTACAATTTATATAAATTTTCTATGCTTAGTTAAAATTTCCATCTTTCCACAAATTGCCCTGCATTTTACAGTATGATTTATGATTACAGTACAATTTATATAAATTTTCTATGCTTAGTTAAAATTTCCATCTTTCCACAAATTGCCCTGCATTTTACAGTATGATTTATGATTACAGTACAATTTATATAAATTTTCTATGCTTAGTTAAAATTTCCATCTTTCCACAAATTGCCCTGCATTTTACAGTATGATTTATGATTACAGTACAATTTATATAAATTTTCTATGCTTAGTTAAAATTTACATCTTTCCACAAATTGCCCTGCATTTTACAGTATGATTTATGATTACAGTACAATTTATATAAATTTTCTATGCTTAGTTAAAATTTCCATCTTTCCACAAATTGCCCTGCATTTTACAGTATGATTTATGATTACAGTACAATTTATATAAATTTTCTATGCTTAGTTAAAATTTCCATCTTTCCACAAATTGCCCTGCATTTTACAGTATGATTTATGATTACAGTACAATTTATATAAATTTTCTATGCTTAGTTAAAATTTCCATCTTTCCACAAATTGCCCTGCATTTTACAGTATGATTTATGATTACAGTACAATTTATATAAATTTTCTATGCTTAGTTAAAATTTCCATCTTTCCACAAATTGCCCTGCATTTTACAGTATGATTTATGATTACAGTACAATTTATATAAATTTTCTATGCTTAGTTAAAATTTCCATCTTTCCACAAATTGCCCTGCATTTTACAGTATGATTTATGATTACAGTACAATTTATATAAATTTTCTATGCTTAGTTAAAATTTCCATCTTTCCACAAATTGCCCTGCATTTTACAGTATGATTTATGATTACAGTACAATTTATATAAATTTTCTATGCTTAGTTAAAATTTCCATCTTTCCACAAATTGCCCTGCATTTTACAGTATGATTTATGATTACAGTACAATTTATATAAATTTTCTATGCTTAGTTAAAATTTCCATCTTTCCACAAATTGCCCTGCATTTTACAGTATGATTTATGATTACAGTACAATTTATATAAATTTTCTATGCTTAGTTAAAATTTACATCTTTCCACAAATTGCCCTGCATTTTACAGTATGATTTATGATTACAGTACAATTTATATAAATTTTCTATGCTTAGTTAAAATTTCCATCTTTCCACAAATTGCCCTGCATTTTACAGTATGATTTATGATTACAGTACAATTTATATAAATTTTCTATGCTTAGTTAAAATTTCCATCTTTCCACAAATTGCCCTGCATTTTACAGTATGATTTATGATTACAGTACAATTTATATAAATTTTCTATGCTTAGTTAAAATTTCCATCTTTCCACAAATTGCCCTGCATTTTACAGTATGATTTATGATTACAGTACAATTTATATAAATTTTCTATGCTTAGTTAAAATTTCCATCTTTCCACAAATTGCCCTGCATTTTACAGTATGATTTATGATTACAGTACAATTTTTATATAAATTTTCTATGCTTAGTTAAAATTTCCATCTTTCCACAAATTGCCCTGCATTTTACAGTATGATTTATGATTACAGTACAATTTATATAAATTTTCTATGCTTAGTTAAAATTTCCATCTTTCCACAAATTGCCCTGCATTTTACAGTATGATTTATGATTACAGTACAATTTATATAAATTTTCTATGCTTAGTTAAAATTTCCATCTTTCCACAAATTGCCCTGCATTTTACAGTATGATTTATGATTACAGTACAATTTATATAAATTTTCTATGCTTAGTTAAAATTTCCATCTTTCCACAAATTGCCCTGCATTTTACAGTATGATTTATGATTACAGTACAATTTATATAAATTTTCTATGCTTAGTTAAAATTTCCATCTTTCCACAAATTGCCCTGCATTTTACAGTATGATTTATGATTACAGTACAATTTATATAAATTTTCTATGCTTAGTTAAAATTTCCATCTTTCCACAAATTGCCCTGCATTTTACAGTATGATTTATGATTACAGTACAATTTATATAAATTTTCTATGCTTAGTTAAAATTTCCATCTTTCCACAAATTGCCCTGCATTTTACAGTATGATTTATGATTACAGTACAATTTATATAAATTTTCTATGCTTAGTTAAAATTTCCATCTTTCCACAAATTGCCCTGCATTTTACAGTATGATTTATGATTTTCCACAGTACAATTTATATAAATTTTCTATGCTTAGTTAAAATTTCCATCTTTCCACAAATTGCCCTGCATTTTACAGTATGATTTATGATTACAGTACAATTTATATAAATTTTCTATGCTTAGTTAAAATTTCCATCTTTCCACAAATTGCCCTGCATTTTACAGTATGATTTATGATTACAGTACAATTTATATAAATTTTCTATGCTTAGTTAAAATTTCCATCTTTCCACAAATTGCCCTGCATTTTACAGTATGATTTATGATTACAGTACAATTTATATAAATTTTCTATGCTTAGTTAAAATTTCCATCTTTCCACAAATTGCCCTGCATTTTACAGTATGATTTATGATTACAGTACAATTTATATAAATTTTCTATGCTTAGTTAAAATTTCCATCTTTCCACAAATTGCCCTGCATTTTACAGTATGATTTATGATTACAGTACAATTTATATAAATTTTCTATGCTTAGTTAAAATTTCCATCTTTCCACAAATTGCCCTGCATTTTACAGTATGATTTATGATTACAGTACAATTTATATAAATTTTATAAATTTTCTACGCTTAGTTAAAATTTCCATCTTTCCACAAATTGCCCTGCATTTTACAGTATGATTTATGATTACAGTACAATTTATATAAATTTTCTATGCTTAGTTAAAATTTCCATCTTTCCACAAATTGCCCTGCATTTTACAGTATGATTTATGATTACAGTACAATTTATATAAATTTTCTATGCTTAGTTAAAATTTCCATCTTTCCACAAATTGCCCTGCATTTTACAGTATGATTTATGATTACAGTACAATTTATATAAATTTTCTATGCTTAGTTAAAATTTCCATCTTTCCACAAATTGCCCTGCATTTTACAGTATGATTTATGATTACAGTACAATTTATATAAATTTTCTATGCTTAGTTAAAATTTCCATCTTTCCACAAATTGCCCTGCATTTTACAGTATGATTTATGATTACAGTACAATTTATATAAATTTTCTATGCTTAGTTAAAATTTCCATCTTTCCACAAATTGCCCTGCATTTTACAGTATGATTTATGATTACAGTACAATTTATATAAATTTTCTATGCTTAGTTAAAATTTCCATCTTTCCACAAATTGCCCTGCATTTTACAGTATGATTTATGATTACAGTACAATTTATATAAATTTTCTATGCTTAGTTAAAATTTCCATCTTTCCACAAATTGCCCTGCATTTTACAGTATGATTTATGATTACAGTACAATTTATATAAATTTTCTATGCTTAGTTAAAATTTCCATCTTTCCACAAATTGCCCTGCATTTTACAGTATGATTTATGATTACAGTACAATTTATATAAATTTTCTATGCTTAGTTAAAATTTCCATCTTTCCACAAATTGCCCTGCATTTTACAGTATGATTTATGATTACAGTACAATTTATATAAATTTTCTATGCTTAGTTAAAATTTCCATCTTTCCACAAATTGCCCTGCATTTTACAGTATGATTTATGATTACAGTACAATTTATATAAATTTTCTATGCTTAGTTAAAATTTACATCTTTCCACAAATTGCCCTGCATTTTACAGTATGATTTATGATTACAGTACAATTTATATAAATTTTCTATGCTTAGTTAAAATTTCCATCTTTCCACAAATTGCCCTGCATTTTACAGTATGATTTATGATTACAGTACAATTTATATAAATTTTCTATGCTTAGTTAAAATTTCCATCTTTCCACAAATTGCCCTGCATTTTACAGTATGATTTATGATTACAGTACAATTTATATAAATTTTCTATGCTTAGTTAAAATTTCCATCTTTCCACAAATTGCCCTGCATTTTACAGTATGATTTATGATTACAGTACAATTTATATAAATTTTCTATGCTTAGTTAAAATTTCCATCTTTCCACAAATTGCCCTGCATTTTACAGTATGATTTATGATTACAGTACAATTTATATAAATTTTCTATGCTTAGTTAAAATTTCCATCTTTCCACAAATTGCCCTGCATTTTACAGTATGATTTATGATTACAGTACAATTTATATAAATTTTCTATGCTTAGTTAAAATTTCCATCTTTCCACAAATTGCCCTGCATTTTACAGTATGATTTATGATTACAGTACAATTTATATAAATTTTCTATGCTTAGTTAAAATTTCCATCTTTCCACAAATTGCCCTGCATTTTACAGTATGATTTATGATTACAGTACAATTTATATAAATTTTCTATGCTTAGTTAAAATTTCCATCTTTCCACAAATTGCCCTGCATTTTACAGTATGATTTATGATTACAGTACAATTTATATAAATTTTCTATGCTTAGTTAAAATTTCCATCTTTCCACAAATTGCCCTGCATTTTACAGTATGATTTATGATTACAGTACAATTTATATAAATTTTCTATGCTTAGTTAAAATTTCCATCTTTCCACAAATTGCCCTGCATTTTACAGTATGATTTATGATTACAGTACAATTTATATAAATTTTCTATGCTTAGTTAAAATTTCCATCTTTCCACAAATTGCCCTGCATTTTACAGTATGATTTATGATTACAGTACAATTTATATAAATTTTCTATGCTTAGTTAAAATTTCCATCTTTCCACAAATTGCCCTGCATTTTACAGTATGATTTATGATTACAGTACAATTTATATAAATTTTCTATGCTTAGTTAAAATTTCCATCTTTCCACAAATTGCCCTGCATTTTACAGTATGATTTATGATTACAGTACAATTTATATAAATTTTCTATGCTTAGTTAAAATTTCCATCTTTCCACAAATTGCCCTGCATTTTACAGTATGATTTATGATTACAGTACAATTTATATAAATTTTCTATGCTTAGTTAAAATTTCCATCTTTCCACAAATTGCCCTGCATTTTACAGTATGATTTATGATTACAGTACAATTTATATAAATTTTCTATGCTTAGTTAAAATTTCCATCTTTCCCTGCATTTTACAAATTTTATGATTACAGTACATTTTACAGTATGATTTATGATTACAGTACAATTTATATAAATTTTCTATGCTTAGTTAAAATTTCCATCTTTCCACAAATTGCCCTGCATTTTACAGTATGATTTATGATTACAGTACAATTTATATAAATTTTCTATGCTTAGTTAAAATTTCCATCTTTCCACAAATTGCCCTGCATTTTACAGTATGATTTATGATTACAGTACAATTTATATAAATTTTCTATGCTTAGTTAAAATTTCCATCTTTCCACAAATTGCCCTGCATTTTACAGTATGATTTATGATTACAGTACAATTTATATAAATTTTCTATGCTTAGTTAAAATTTCCATCTTTCCACAAATTGCCCTGCATTTTACAGTATGATTTATGATTACAGTACAATTTATATAAATTTTCTATGCTTAGTTAAAATTTCCATCTTTCCACAAATTGCCCTGCATTTTACAGTATGATTTATGATTACAGTACAATTTATATAAATTTTCTATGCTTAGTTAAAATTTCCATCTTTCCACAAATTGCCCTGCATTTTACAGTATGATTTATGATTACAGTACAATTTATATAAATTTTCTATGCTTAGTTAAAATTTCCATCTTTCCACAAATTGCCCTGCATTTTTTACAGTATGATTTATGATTACAGTACAATTTATATAAATTTTCTATGCTTAGTTAAAATTTCCATCTTTCCACAAATTGCCCTGCATTTTACAGTATGATTTATGATTACAGTACAATTTATATAAATTTTCTATGCTTAGTTAAAATTTACATCTTTCCACAAATTGCCCTGCATTTTACAGTATGATTTATGATTACAGTACAATTTATATAAATTTTCTATGCTTAGTTAAAATTTCCATCTTTCCACAAATTGCCCTGCATTTTACAGTATGATTTATGATTACAGTACAATTTATATAAATTTTCTATGCTTAGTTAAAATTTACATCTTTCCACAAATTGCCCTGCATTTTACAGTATGATTTATGATTACAGTACAATTTATATAAATTTTCTATGCTTAGTTAAAATTTCCATCTTTCCACAAATTGCCCTGCATTTTACAGTATGATTTATGATTACAGTACAATTTATATAAATTTTCTATGCTTAGTTAAAATTTCCATCTTTCCACAAATTGCCCTGCATTTTACAGTATGATTTATGATTACAGTACAATTTATATAAATTTTCTATGCTTAGTTAAAATTTCCATCTTTCCACAAATTGCCCTGCATTTTACAGTATGATTTATGATTACAGTACAATTTATATAAATTTTCTATGCTTAGTTAAAATTTCCATCTTTCCACAAATTGCCCTGCATTTTACAGTATGATTTATGATTACAGTACAATTTATATAAATTTTCTATGCTTAGTTAAAATTTCCATCTTTCCACAAATTGCCCTGCATTTTACAGTATGATTTATGATTACAGTACAATTTATATAAATTTTCTATGCTTAGTTAAAATTTTTATGATTACAGTAAATTTATATATCTTTCCACAAATTGCCCCTGCATTTTACAGTATGATTTATGATTACAGTACAATTTATATAAATTTTCTATGCTTAGTTAAAATTTCCATCTTTCCACAAATTGCCCTGCATTTTACAGTATGATTTATGATTACAGTACAATTTATATAAATTTTCTATGCTTAGTTAAAATTTCCATCTTTCCACAAATTGCCCTGCATTTTACAGTATGATTTATGATTACAGTACAATTTATATAAACTTTCTATGCTTAGTTAAAATTTCCATCTTTCCACAAATTGCCCTGCATTTTACAGTATGATTTATGATTACAGTACAATTTATATAAATTTTCTATGCTTAGTTAAAATTTACATCTTTCCACAAATTGCCCTGCATTTTACAGTATGATTTATGATTACAGTACAATTTATATAAATTTTCTATGCTTAGTTAAAATTTCCATCTTTCCACAAATTGCCCTGCATTTTACAGTATGATTTATGATTACAGTACAATTTATATAAATTTTCTATGCTTAGTTAAAATTTCCATCTTTCCACAAATTGCCCTGCATTTTACAGTATGATTTATGATTACAGTACAATTTATATAAATTTTCTATGCTTAGTTAAAATTTCCATCTTTCCACAAATTGCCCTGCATTTTAAGTTGATTTATGATTACAGTACAATTTATATAAATTTTTCTATGCTTAGTTAAAATTTCCATCTTTCCACAAATTGCCCTGCATTTTACAGTATGATTTATGATTACAGTACAATTTATATAAATTTTCTATGCTTAGTTAAAATTTCCATCTTTCCACAAATTGCCCTGCATTTTACAGTATGATTTATGATTACAGTACAATTTATATAAACTTTCTATGCTTAGTTAAAATTTCCATCTTTCCACAAATTGCCCTGCATTTTACAGTATGATTTATGATTACAGTACAATTTATATAAATTTTCTATGCTTAGTTAAAATTTCCATCTTTCCACAAATTGCCCTGCATTTTACAGTATGATTTATGATTACAGTACAATTTATATAAATTTTCTATGCTTAGTTAAAATTTACATCTTTCCACAAATTGCCCTGCATTTTACAGTATGATTTATGATTACAGTACAATTTATATAAATTTTCTATGCTTAGTTAAAATTTCCATCTTTCCACAAATTGCCCTGCATTTTACAGTATGATTTATGATTACAGTACAATTTATATAAATTTTCTATGCTTAGTTAAAATTTCCATCTTTCCACAAATTGCCCCTTGCATTTTACAGTATGATTTATGATTACAGTACAATTTATATAAATTTTCTATGCTTAGTTAAAATTTCCATCTTTCCACAAATTGCCCTGCATTTTACAGTATGATTTATGATTACAGTACAATTTATATAAATTTTCTATGCTTAGTTAAAATTTCCATCTTTCCACAAATTGCCCTGCATTTTACAGTATGATTTATGATTACAGTACAATTTATATAAATTTTCTATGCTTAGTTAAAATTTCCATCTTTCCACAAATTGCCCTGCATTTTACAGTATGATTGTTATTCTACGGAAACATTCTATAACATAAAACTATTCACATATATTCATTCAAGATTAGTTTATTCCGAGTTTTAATACTGTCAACAACTTTTTTTTATTGTTCGAGTAAAGTTGTTATTCTCCTGATGCAAAACAATTCTCTTGTCTTAAAATGCATTTAAAAAAACATTTTTTCCCCAATCAAAACAAGGTTTCCTTCTAACAATACAGAACCGTTTTCCGAAAGAAAAACAATCCTCGTGCAATGCATTTATATCCTTCATTTTACCCTTCGCGTCCATTTTGTTATTGTTTTTCCGTCTTTGGAATAATCCGGATGTTATCTGGCAACGATGAAATATCGTCTGCCATGTAAATTGAATTTGGTCTGGAATGAATTTGCCGCTGCGGCAGATAGGACAATATAAATTGCACTCTTTTTCTACATGCCCGTATTGCATGCAGTATTATGCTGCGTTTTTGTTCTTAATTCGTAAGGAAGTTGTCGTTTTCTTTTTTTTACGTAATGTTACAATGCAATTTTCAGAAATGCCTTTTTATGCTAATACCGGGTTGTGAACTTTTTTCTATATTAAAGATCGTCTGTTCTATAGACATTATCTTAAAAATGACTGTTTGTTTTTAAAATAAATTCTTTAAATCTGTAGTGGAAATTCTAAAAAGGAAATTTCACTCAAATTCCAAATAAATATCTAAATCTATATTCAATTTTTATGCCACAAACAATGTGTATTTTATTTCTGTTATAGAAATGAAAGGAATGAAATTCATTTTAATAAGGGTTAAGACTTCACGTGATATGATATTAAGATATTAAGACTTTACTTATGATATTAAGACTTTACTTATGATATTAAGACCACCTGATGGAAAGTTGCAGACCTGCGTGACACGGAGTCAATACGGTTATTAAGGTGGAATTTTGGTATTCTGTTCCATTCCTGGAAAAGAATGATTTCTGCTTAAAAGTGATTTCGAAAAACTTCTTACGCTTTCTTCTACAATATCAACATGTTCAGTTTAATTGTGTTTGGAGAACATACATCAATTGTAACTACTAATTGGTGGAAAAAATGAAAAAGATCAATGAAATCTATCAGTGAAAAGAAATTCACACCAGCTCTGCAAGAATTCTAAACAATAGCATAAATCAGTTTAAAATCGTTAATTAAAATACTTATGCCAGTTGTAGTTCTAAGATGTATTAGTGGTACTCTCTCTATTGGTGTTTTGCTATAAAAAAGTATAATTAATTAACTTAGATTTCAATCAGCTTTTCATGATATTGGAGCTCTTTCTATTTTACGAGGAGGAAAACTAAGCGGTTATTTAATTATTTGCCATCATTTGCTTGCCAACCATTCTTGTGATTTGCATTTTTTCTTCTAGGTGTTTCAATTTCATTGATAAGGAGTATAGCTATACCACTTCCATTTTTCTCCTCAAAAGGAAACTGAAACTGAAACATCAAACATCAAACTGAAAAGTAATAAATTATTCAATATTATTAGTTCTATACTTAATTAATCAATTGATGTAAAATAATATCTAAAAATCTGTTTCAGAGGATTTGAAATATGGATCGCAGCAATTTTTTTTTCTCACGGCTCTGGCATTTCATTCCCAGGAGAGAGGAATGTATGCTATTTGACAAATATATAATAACAACCCATTACTCAAATTTGACAGCAGACGGGATTTATCGTGGGTAGTTATGCTACATGCAATTAGCGTTTTGTACTAATGAGAACAACCTGTCACTCAAATCTGATAGCAGATATTCGGTATCGTGTATAATGAGGATATTAGCGAATGTCTGTGCGACCTTCACAGGTCGAAACATCTACAGATTGAATACGATATACTATGAGTTGTTGCATCATGATTGGTGATAGACCACGATTGAGAAATGCCTATTACAATGAGAAGTGAGGGAAGCCGACTTGCCCTTATCTTGACGGAATGTCTTAAAAGATGATTTTTGGTGAAGAATGGGGAGAGTTCTGAGACATCGACAAGAAGTGTTTTTTTTTCTTTTGTCTCTGGAGTGACTGAATAGGCCGGAGTTTTCCGCCTGCTTTCAAAGTGAACTCCTTGAGGTTTCGTGAATCACGCCGTGTGATAGTTAAGGTCTGCCATAGACCAGGTATTTAGATTCGTCGTAGTCTTGAGAATTCTGAAAATCTCCGAACTTGGAGTGAAGTGCACTTATGTATCTAATTTATATCATTAATTTTCTTTTTTTACAAATTGAGTTCTGTATATATATAATGCTTGTTAATAAAAATTAAAGTGTTCCCATGAACTTGAATGTGGCTCTCTTCTTGAAGCCGTTATAATCTACAGTATAGGCCGAGATGTTACAGGATGAGTCATTAGAGAGTTTTTGCATAACGTTTTTTTACCCAAGCGCGCATGCTCATAAGAATAGCTCAGTAGTGCAGTATTACAGATATGCATGCGCAATAGGTACAATGTTTCCTATGAGCATGCGCGCTAAGAAGAAAAAAATATCGGATGATAAAAAAACGTTATGCAAAAACTCTCTATTAATGTTACCATGTTCGCAAATTAAATGTTTGGCTTGTACATTAACAAAAGCTATTTTTTTTTAAATCACTGAAAAATTGACATTTAATGTTATAATATATTGGCTACTTGGTAAAATATATAATAATGCTCATTCAAATTTAATGTTTAATTATTTACAAGCAACATGCGGTAAATTAATATGTACTTTGAATACAGAATTATTTGCAGAATTAATTGAACAGCACCGTTATCAATTTAACTAATTGATTAGAATTCATTACAAAACTAATTGACTAGAATAATATCATGATATCATTAATTATCATTAGTGAGTGTTTATGATAATTAATGGCTATTAATGAATAATTAATGTAACGTAAACATTTAATTATATTTTTTTCGTTATGCAATATATTAGGATTTTAAAAGATGTATTTTTAATAGAGTATGAGAAATTTTATTCTTTTCTATTATATTCGTATAAGGTCATGAAATGTTTTTGAAATAACCTGGAAGTTTTACAATACTTTTTGAAAATTTTTTCAAGGAATACGACTTTGCTTTTATTTAAAACGGAGCTCTTTTAACACTTGTTATAAATTCTAAAATAAAAATTGAAAGATATTTTTTCTGTTGTAATTCTGAGATTAAATGAATTAACTAAATATTTAATATGTTTTATATGCAGACTTTTACTGATATTTATTTTCGAATATGGTAGTTATTAGATTTGTACCACTAATTAATACAACCAATCGAAAAATAGGAAAAATATTGAATACCGAAATTAGTTCCAAATAAAATTAATTAATTTCAGTTCTACTACTAATTACTACTAACTACAACTACTTAAAAACTTTAAGATTAAAAAAAAATTCATGAAAGAATTAGCAGTTTTCTCAAAAAGAAAAACTAATAGAAGTTTCGACGAAATTGACCTGTTACTAAAATCACGAAATTGCCAAGTCACTACCAATAATTAACAAATTTTTGCTAAATTGATTAAAATTCACTGATGTAAAATAATATTGATAATTTTTTAATATTTAGTGTTATAGAAACTAATAATTAGAAAATAATAATAAGAATTGTAGAAACTAAGTATTAGAAACGAATAATAAGAATTATAGAAAAAAGGGAAAAATAATCATAGAAACGAATAATAAAAATATAGAAACTAATGATTATAAATGAATAAAAAGAATTATAGAAAATAATGACTAGAAACGAATAATAAGAATTATAGAAACTAATGACTGGAAATGAATAATAAGAATTATAGAAACGAGTATTACGAATTGTAGAAATTAATAACAAGAATTATAGGAACTAATGCCTAGAAGCGAATAATAAGAATTATAGAAAATAATAGTATCAATTATAACTAATGATTAGAAACTAATAAAAATAATTATGAAAATTAATAATTCACTAAAATACTGTATTATTTATATATATTTAAAACATTTGGAACAATATCAATTGGCTTAAAGTGTTAATTCTTTAAAATATAAAAATACATTTTCATAAAAATATTTAAATTTGAAATAATTAACCGACGAAAATTTTAATAAAAGAATTTATGTTCTTTTGAAAACAAATTAACGAAGCGATGAATTAAAGGAGGAAATATCACATACCTATTTAAAAATAAATTCCGTTACTAACAAAGTTATTTAATTTTGAAAACATTTCAAGACAACTAATTTACATGATATGCAGATATTTTACAATAATTAAGACAAAATAAATCCAAACATCCAATATAAGCAATAAAAAAAGAATGAAAGAAATGGAACTTTGAAGAAAGTCTAATTAATTAATAATTAAAAAAAAGAAAACGATAACTGCTTATCATTGTATTTTTTATTCATTTCATTTTTTCTTTACATTTATTTTTATTCTTTTTCTGTTACAACCATCGTTCCACCATTTCTCAGTTCTTAATAGATTCTGTGCTTGTAGTGGTACTAGTTAGTACTAATAATCTTCTCCTTAAACACAAGAAAAAAAAATTAAATAAAGATTCTTTTCGAAAAAGACTATTCTTCGAAAAATATATTTTTGGATGACTGTCTTAATTTAATACAGCTCAACTACTAATTACTTCTAACTACAACTACTAAAAAATTTTAATATTAAGAAAAACTTCATTAATGAGTTAACAGTAACGAAAAACTATTAGGAGATTCGACGAAATTGCTAAGTCATTACCAATAATCAACAAATCCTTGCTAAATTGGTGAAAATTCACAGATTTAACATGTATAAAATGTTATCATATTTCTAAAAAAACAATTTTAATATTTAGTGATATAGAAATTAATAATTAGAAAATAATAATAAAAATTGCAGAAACTAAGAATTAACAAATAATAAGAATTATAGAAACGAGTAATTACAATTATAGAAACGAACAATAAGAATTATAGAAACTAATAATAAGAATTATAACTAATCATGTAAAATTAATTATAAGAATTATGAAAATGAGTAATTCTTTAAAAATACACTATTATGTATATATTTAAAAAACATTTGGAACAATATAAATTAGCGTAAAGTATTAATTTTCTAAAATATAAAAATGAAACTTATTAAAGCATTTTAACTTTGAAATAATTAACCAACGAAAGTTTTAATCAAAGAATTTATGTTTGAAAACAATTAACGAGACGGTGAATTAAAGGGGAAAATATCACATACCTATTTATAAATAAAATCCATTAATAACAAAGTTATTAAATTTTGCATACATTTCAAGACAACTAATTTACATGACATGCAGATATTTTGGAATAATCAAGAGACAAAATAAATCCACACATCCAATATGAGCAATAAAAAAAGAAATAAACTTTGGAGAAATTCTAAAATTAATTCTGATATTTCCCTTATAATTATTAAACCAAACGATTATAGAAAAAAAACAGAAAACGATAACTGCTTATCTTTAGATTTTTTATTCATTTCATTTTTTTTCTTTACATTTATTTTAATGAACATAGAACAAAAAAAAGTATTTCATATCTTTTCAGTTTTTATTTTTAATTTTAATTCTTTTTCTGTTACAACCATCATTCTTTATTTCTCAGTTCTTAATATATTCTGTGCTAGTGGTGGTACTAGTTAGTACTAATAATCTTCTCCTTAAGAACAAGAAAAAAATTTAAATAAAAACTCTTTTCCAAAAAGACGATTCTTCGAAAAATATACTTTTAGATGACTGTCTTATTTTATTACAGCTCAACTACTAATTACTACTAACTACAACTATTTGAAAACTTTAAGATTAAGAAAAATTTCATGAATGCTAATAGTTTTCTCTAAATAAAGAAAAAATATTACAAGATTTAAGGATATTGTCGAATTACTAATATCAAGAAATTGCCAAGTCATTACCAATAATCAAAAAGGTTTTGCTAAATTTGTGAAAATTCACAGCTGTAACATACGTAAAATGTTATCATATTTATGAAAAAAAAATCAATTTTAATATTTAGTGTTATAGAAAATATTAATAAGAATTGTAGAAACTAAGAATTAGAAACGAGTAATAAGAATTATAGAAATGAATACTAAGAATTATAGAAACTAATCATTAGAAAAGAATAATAAGAATCATAGAAACTAATGATTAAAAAAGAATAATAAGAATTATAGAAACTAATGATAAGTATTATAGAAACTAATAATACGAATTATAAAAACTAATGATTAATAAGTATTATAGATACTAATAATACGAATTTTAGAAACTAATAATACGAATTGTAGAAACTAATAATAAGATTTATAGAAACTAATGATTATAAACGAATAATAAGAATTATAGAAATGAGTAACAAGTATTAGAGATACGAGTAAAAAAGAATTATAGAAATTAATAATACGAATTATAAAATTGAGTAATAAGTATTATAGAAACTAATAAAAAGAATTATAGAAACTAATTATTAGAAACGAACAATAAGAGTTATAGCTATTGATTAGAAGCTAATTATACGAATTAAGAAAACTAATAATTCTATAAAATACATTATTATTTATATATTTTTAAAACATTTGGAACAATATGAATTGGCGTCAAGTGAAGTAAGTAAAGTAAAGTTCTCTAAAATATAAAAAAAAATACCTTCTTAAAAATTTTTTAACTTTGAAATAATTAACCAACGAAAGTTTTAATTAAAGAATTTATATTTGTTTGAAAACAATTAACAAGGCGATAAATTAAGGAGGAAAATATCACTTACCTATTTATAAATAAATTCTATTAATAACAAATTATTTCATTTTGCATACATTTCAAGACAACTAATTTACATGACATGCAGATATTTTGGAATAATTAAGAGTCAAAATAAATCCACACATACAATATCAGCAATAAAAAAACAATGAAAGAAATGGAACTTCGAAGAAATTCTAAAATTAAACCATACGATAATTAAAAAAAAAAAAAAAAAAAAAGAAAACGATAACTGCTTATCGTTGTATTTTTTTAATTCAGTTCATTTCATTTTTTCTTTTCTTTACATTTATTTTAATGAACACACTAGAACAAAAAAATATTGCATATCTTTTCAGTTTTTATTTTTAATTTTAATTCTTTTTCTGTTACAACCATCGTACCACCGTTTCTTTATTTCTCAGTTCTTAATAGATTCTGTGCTAGTGGTGGTACTCGTTAGTACTAATAATCTCCTTCTTAAGAACAAGAAAATTAAAAAAAAATAAATTAAAATAAAAATTCTTCTCCCAAAAAGACAACTCTTCAAAAAATATACTTTTGGATGACTGTCTTAATTTTATGTTCTTAAGAGTACTTAATTCTACTCATTAAGTTCCCACTCTAAGAGGCTTATGTTAAATTATTTCATCCCTGCCTTAAAAACGAGAAGTGATATAAACAATTAAGATTTTAATTAAGTAGAAAATTAATTTAAACTCTTTTAATGCGCAAAACTAAGAACTACACAAAAGATAACGAACTTCTTTTCATTAATGAGAATAATTAATAAATAAATGAACGAACAGATTGTAGGAAAAAATTCTGAAAATTATTCTGATGGTGATTTTTTTTTTTTTTTTTTTAGTTTGATGTTTTAGAATTATGAAAGTGTGATAAAAAACAGAATAAATTAATGAAATGGACTGGAAGAAAAATAATTTGATGAAATCATTATATTATTTGATGTTGTTGCTAAGTTTAAAAAAAATATTTATGCGTTTGTAAATGTTTTTTTTTGTACTCTGATGATTTAAAAATGCTTTTCTGTAATAATTTATGCTATTTTATTTTCCATTGCATAAAAAAAAAAATATTTCTTAACATTTAATAACATTTTAAATTTTAGGAAAATTGAAAATGTGAAATTATAGTAATTCAAAGCCTCAATTTATAATAATTGTAACGTATTAAAATCAGTTATGTATTTTATCAATTATAACTGACTAATAATGAAGGAAAACTTATCTGTTACACCTTTTGTACCAAATTGTTTGCTGTTTCTTGAAGCACTATATTCTTTTGCCAACTTTTCCAAATTTCTCTCTGAGATAGCCAAATTTGATAAATAATTTTATTCCATTGCTTCGTAAATTTATTTGATATAATTTACTGAAGAGAAATAGTTTTACAGTAAATAAAATCAATTAAGTAATTTTTGTTTTTTTATTTGTTTATTTTTTAAGCAGATTTTTTTGTAAAAAACTTTTGCTATAATTGTTTTCACAGAGTAAATGTTATTTTAATTACTGAGAGAAATAATAAATAATAATGAGAGAAATAAAGAGAAATAATGTTAAATAATTAAGGAGAGACATTAAGGTAGACATTTTGCAACCTGAATTAAATATTCTTTCTTTGTCTTCATCATCATAATAGTTTTAGATAAGAATAATTTTAAAAATATAAATAATTCACTTTTTAATTAGTATTTTAAAAAGTTTATTTATTTTTTAAATCTTTATAATTAATTAATCTAACAAATAAAATAATATTGAACTGATTTAAAATTTAAAATTTATAATTTGAAACTGAGATAATTACTCAACAATTATCAAAAAATCTTTTTCCTTTCATTTTAAATGTTTATTTAAGTAATGATTCATAAATCTTTATATATTATGTCATAAATGAAAATTTCTGAAAATGTTAGTTGTTATATTTTACCACTGAAATTTTCAAGACAGTGATTAAAGTAGTTTTAAGTAGATTGAAATAAAATTTTCTTTTAAATCAGGCAATGTCTCGCAAATAGTCCTGTATAAAAAAGTCATATTGTAATCATGTTTCCTCCTACTCACTAGCAGCGTCCTGATGACCAATCGACTAGTGCTCTGATCTTTGGTGCCATAGACTTCGACACTCGAATCCTCGCGGTGGCAGGGATGTTTGTGAGTGGTTCGGAATCCACGTTAAACTGTAGGTCCCGGTCTAATTAGCCTAAAGTGTGCAAAAAATGACCGTAGAGCGGCAAATTAAAAATTAAATTATGCTTTAATAGCTATAATAAATGAGTTTGTTCAATGAATTCTGAGCTAATCTTTGGAATAAATACAAGCTGTTCTTGCTGTTTTTTTAAAAATAAATCTAATAATTAGGATTAAATAAATCATAATAAAACTCTGTTATTAAAAAGTAAGTTGTTTTTTTATTTGTATAAAATTTATGAACGAAAAAATATTTTTTAAAATAATATTTAAATAATTATCTGATAACTTATTTTTTAATATTTATTATAACAAAATTTTAATCAATTTATTGTATAATATTTTTCAGATAATACAACAATAACGAGTTTAACAGATAGTCTATTATGGTTTTAGTAGTTGTTCAAAACTGATACAGTCATGAGAACAACCCACTTTTTAGTCGAAAGCTTTGAGTTGGAAAAGAAAAGAAAATATAAAAAGTGATTCTGTAGGTTTCCAACAATGTCCTTTCTGGATTTACTGGAATAACTCTGGGTCTACCCCCCCAAAAAATCCTGTTCGAATCGAAGTCTCCCGAGTATTTCTCTTGAAGTCTTCCTTGACTTAATGCACCTCCCGAAACGTTTTTCAATTGATTCCATTACTCACTGGCTCCCATTACTCATTACTTCCAATCTACTGGAAGCTTTGCTTTTTTTTTTAATGGCCCACCGATTTGAAATATCTTATAGAATATTTAACCCCTGGGAAATACGATTTAAAGTTCTAAAAAAATAGTAATTTTTATAGTTAGAATAAATGTCTACAATACACGTGTTTTTTAACTATCTTGAATGCACTCCTGTGGACGATACTTCTAGAAGTGGAAAAGTTATTCACACATGATAATTATAATAATGCTTCAGCAGGGGGCTATAATTAATTAATTTATTCTGTTATAATTTATTGCAATTAAGTCAAATGCGTTAGATAGAGTTAATTAATTATTGATTTATACTTAAATAACAATAATAACAATAATAATTATATATTTAAATAATTTGATTAATTAGTTCTGCTGTAATTCACTGCAACAAAGTCAAATGCGTTAGATTCAGTTAATAGTAATTAATTTATAATTAAATAATAATAATAATATACATAATAATAATATGTATAAATAATAATACTTAAATAATTTAATAACTAATTAATTTTACATAGCTAGCAGACCCGGCATACGTTGTCCAGCAAGAAAAAAAATAATGCGAACCTATTTTCCATACGCGAATGCATATTATTACCAATTTTCATAGCGATTTGGTGAACTTCACAGAAGTTGATACACTGCAGCACCATATGGTGGCGACTTACAACAAAGAGGATAGCATAAAAACATTCTCCATGTTTTTTCAAACACACATAATTTAATCAAAATGGGTCAAGTCGGTTAGGAAGAGTTCAGTGACAAACACACGTACAGAAGAATTATATCGATTGCAGCCCCACCTACTGGGTTCAATTTTGAATCTAAACCATCCACGGCCTCACTCAAACACACACAAAAATTTCATCAAAATCAATCCACCCGTTTAAGAGGAGTACAGTGGCAAACATATGTACAGAACTATATATATATATATATAGGCCTAATGGCCAAGTGGCCAGCTAAGAGTGCTACATGCCAAAAACAGCTACTACTCTCACAAGAGTAAGGATGAAGCCCCACAATAATTTGAAAATTTTACCGATGCCGCTAAAAATACCAAAATATGGCAACTGCCCTGATGTCGAGCTTACTCCTCATCGTGTCTTTGATTGCTCAGCTGTTGCAGCCGCTATGCATTGTCTGGACCATCCCTCGGAAGAGGATTTATACTTCGATCTGGCAATCAACATAGCCGATATTATTCGGGACTGCCAAGATATTTTATTCCCTTGTACTCTTCGGGGGATATGGCAACAACAACAACAGTCCAATATTCTGTCAAATTATGTCCGTGTGATTCTGAATGAAGCGGAACCATTTTTTTTTTTTTTATAGAATTGGAAAAGCGGGAGGCAGAGAAAAAAAAGTGATCTTACCACAAAAACATTTTCTGATGAATTCTTAACTAACATTTTGTATCCTTTGATCATTTAATTCGTTATGTTCGGTTTAAAAATGTCTCGTAAGGAAACAACGACAACATTAGAAAATTTTGTAATCTTTGATTATTTAATCCGTTATGTGCTTTTTACTGTTTAAACATGCCTCGTAGTCGTAAGAAAACAGCGAACAACATAAGAAAATGTATTATTCTATGTTATAGTAGTGGTAAATCAGTTCAATTTTACGGTTCTGTATGAAATAAGTTCTTATTCTGAAATATTGATTTATATTTGAAAACGAAAGATAAAACACTATTTTTTGTTTGTTTTGTCTTTGTATTTCCTTTTCATGTAATTTAAATTTATAGTTATCAGTTCTCAAATTTAGTATTTTTTAAGTATTTCTTGAATTATTGCTTACATTTTCATACTGTTTAAAATGTAAAGAAATAACTTTCATCCTAATAATTTGTCACTGGTTTTAAATCAAAATATTTTATACAATACTAATTCATTTACTTTAAAAATTTTTCCACTTTTAATTAAGTAATGTACCAAAATAATAAACTCAAAAGTGACATATACAAAGTCATTAAATCTTTAAAAACTTCCGTGGCCATTAAACTTCAACAAAGATACATAAATATTCCATATTTTTATGTTATAATAAAACTTTTTAAATTCTGTCACACTAAAACTGTAAAAGACATAATTCCATTTAGAGGTTTATGGATGATTATAAATTTACCAAATAGCTGTAAGCAGATTTAACGCGTTGATGAATGTATATATTTTAAAAAATATACAGCTGCTTGCGAAAAGAATAAATTACGTTAAAACACCAACAGCCCTGGCGTTCTGCGATAAGATATTTTGTTCTTTAACGATATTGCTCATTTCAACACCTGCGGTACATGAAACGGTTCTGTAATGAAGCAGACAGCTCGCAACTCAACTCGATGGTTTCCGGAACCGTCTGCTGACGAAATGTTCTTCGATTCACTATCGCCCATCCTCAACTAATTAAAATTCCATTTAGGGCTCGATTTACAGTCCCATAAATTCTGGAAACCCAGGTGCCCGTTAAAATTGGAATGGGGAAAATTCGAATAATTGCCACGGTGTGTAAGTTCTGAATGAATGGCAGCCATATTTGGTTCGATCATTTAAAAAGAATTATTTTAAAAGGTTAATATCTTCATGTTATTTATTATGGAGATTTTCATGTTTTTTTATAGTCTTCATCTTCTTTTTAAAACTATTTTACGAGACATTAATTTTTTCAAGAATATAAATTGAAATTTAAGAGGAAATCATATGTAAATAAATTTTACTTTTAAACTAAATAATATGTTAAAAATTATCTTAAGTCAATTATAAATGTAGACTCATGTGCCCCCCCACACTATATATATATACAAATCTACATGCATTTATTTATACAAATAAATATATATATATATATATATATATATATATATATATACAAGCATTCCACATTCTAACATATACTCATACATTTATGTTGGCGTGCACATACTTACACACTGGCATTCATACATACTCACGAACAGATATACGAGTACATATATAAAAATTCCACATTGATCACACATGGAATTTTTATATATGTACGCGTATACATACATACACGCATACAAATGTATTTGGGTACATATGTAAATAAAAATAAATTTGTTTCTGAGGGTGCATACATAATCACGTTTGTTGAAAAAAACCCAGATTAACGTCTGTATCTTTAAGCATACATCTTTACCCATACCATTACATCACTAATAGAAATATATATTTAGATTTACATATGCATATTCGTCTTTATAAACATACACAATGCACACACATAAATGTACCAAGTATTAACATATAAATAACATTCTAATTTTGAGAAGGAGGAATTTGGTTTGTAAAAGGTTTAATTTAGTTCGTAAAAGATTTAATTTGACTTGCGTACGGGTGAATTTGATTTCCAAAAGGTTTAATTTGGTTTGGAAACGGGTGAATTTGATTTGCAAAGAGATGAAAGTGTCTTGCCAAACCTGTATGACTTCGTTAGATGATATCATTCGCCAATTGTTAATTGGCGCCAAATGCTTAAAAAAAGCATTGAGAATATTTATAGAATGTGTTTTGCTTTTTTTAATTGGAAACTTACTTCCTAATCTTATTAGTTCTTAATCATAAGAAATATTCAATAATAAATACTGAAAGTTTCCCACCGAAAACATAAAACATTTCTATTAATTTTGTATTTTAAAGTGGTATTATGAATTCTTTCTAAGAAAATATTAACCCTAAATTAGCTTAAGAGTCTATTGAAATAAGGGAAAAATTAAATTTGAAACAAATAAAAAATTGGTTAAATTAAATGGTATCAAAACTATCATCATTTAAGAAGTGCCAGTCCATTTAACTTTTAGCCGTAATAAATGACAGGAATTAATGTATTTACGGGCGCTTACACGAAAGTAAATGCTTACATTCATTCTCTAAAATAAAAACAGATCACGATTTCTGGTATTGTTTTTAAAAGCTGCTATTTTGGCGACATAAAAAACGCAGTATTCGTCTCAGTAGCATTTAATAGCCATTGTTTTTTTTTTCCTAACAATAATGTTGTTTTTGGCCGTAAAGTTCATCCAACCATCTTAATAGGTGTTTTGAGACGCAATTCGGGTTTTCGCTTTTCTTCGTTATTCTTTTTTTTTCTAGTTTAATCTTTACTACGTCCGTTTTCTGACAACAAAATATTAGTATTGAAAGTTAGAATGCTGTTTGGAAGGAAAAAATGAACAACTAAAAATACGTAAATTAGGAGGCAGATAATGTTGTTAATTGACTTCGTTGAGCATTAATAGTCATTTTGAATGAGAATATAATGAATGCTAATGAGCATTTAATTATTACGGAAGTTTCTAAATCATTATGCTTTCTTAATTATTCAATAATTATCTTTGTCAGATATACTTCTTGTTTATAAACATTCTTATAATTTTAATCTATATTCTCTCCTGTTATTGAGGTTTATAGTAGATTGAATGTTACTTCAAATGCAACATGGAGATTAATGTTGCACTACAATAAGAAGAATCATAACATATTTTTTTTCAGGGTATTTCTAAGGCTAATAACAATTATGTTACATGTAGGGAAATCCATTAATGTTTGTGTTGCATGTGATGAATACCATTAATGTTTGTATTATATATGAGAAATACCAATAATGTATTTGTTACATGTGAGAAATGCCAGCAATGTTTGTATTAGATTTGAGGAACACCCATAACGTTTTGTGTTACATGTGAGGAAAACTACTAATATTTGTTTTACATGCGTGGAAAAATATCTATATTACATTACAAAACAAGCAACATTTGTGTTCCATTTTTGTAAAAAGAGTAAAATTTGTGTTCTATTTTCAGTTTTTTTTCCATTTGAGTGTGATTAGAAATTACAGAAATTAAATATTAGAAACGAATTGTAAGAATATTATGTACCTATTAATTCTTAATCATAAGAATGATTCAATAATAACTCCTGAAAGTATGAAACCTAAAAGAACAAACATTTCTATTAATTTTATATTGGAAGGTATCATAAGTGGAAAATATTAAACCTAAATTGGCTTAAAAGTCTATCGAAAAAGAAAGAAATTAAATTGTAAACAAATAAGTAATTGGTTAAATTAAATGGTATCAAAACTATCATCATTTAATAAGTGCCAGTCCATTTAACTTTTCACCGAAATAAATGACAGGAATTAATGTATTTACGAGCACTTGCATGAAAGTAAATGCTTACAATTATTCTCTAAAATAAAAACAGATCACGATTTCTGGTATTGTTTTTAAAAGCTGCTATTTTGGCGACACAAAAAACGCAGTATTCGCTTCAGTAGCATTTAATAGCCGTTGTTTTTTTACCCTCAGAATAACGTTGTTTTTGGCCGTAAAGTTCAACCAACCATCTTAATAGGTGTTTTGAGACGCAATTCGGGTTTTTTTTTTCTTCGTTTTTCTTTTTTTTCTAGTTTAATCTTTACTACGCCCATTTTCTGACAACAAGATATTAGTATTGAAAATTAGAATGCTGTTTGGAAGGAAAAAGAAGTAACAACTAAAAATACGTCAATTAGGAGGCAGATAATGTTGTTAATTGACTTCGTTGAACATAAATAATAACTTTGAATCAGAATATAATGAATACTAATGAACATTTAATTGTTACGGAAGTTTCTAAATCATTACGTTTTCTTAATTATTCGATAATTACTGTTGTCATATATACTTCTTGTTAATAAAAATTCTTATAATAATATTTATTGTTAATAATAATCTATATTCTTTCACTGTTACGATGGTTTGTAGCAGGTAGAATGCTACTTCAATGCATCGTGGAAGTTAAATGTCACAGTACAACAAAAAGAATGATAACATTTGTTTATGAATATGTATTTATAGAATGTTATAGTTATAGTTCCATATTTGTTATATTATAATATAATGTTATAGTTATAGAATATTTGGATATGTTCTCGTCAATAGCACTCACAATGTGCTCAAGCAATGGACTGTATGTTGAATCACCCTCACACTCTAACACAATAAGTATTCACAATGAAAAACTTAACAACTTTTTATTTACATGACAGTCACAGCCACTCGCAGGAGTGCTGTTCACTCTTGCCGATCAGGCACTACACTACCCAGACTCGGACTTATGTGCCCGCAGGCGCATGCGTATACATACACTTTTTTCGCTGCTAGGGGTATCCTTGCGCGTAGGCGCGAACAGGATATAATGTTATAGTTATATCCAAATTTGTGTTCCATTTCTATAAAAAAGTGAAATTTGTGTTGCATTTCTAAAAAACAAGTAAAATTTGTGTATCATCTCTGTAAAACAAGTAAAATTTGTGTATCATCTCTGTAAAACAAGTAAAATTTGTGTATCATCTCTGTAAAACAAGTAAAATTTGTGTACAATTTCAATAAAATAAGTAAATGTTTTGTTCCATTTCTATAAAACAAGTGAAAATTGTGTTCCATTTCTGTAAAAGAAATAAAATTCATGTTCCATTTGTGAAAAGTAAATAAAATTTGTGTTCCATTTTTATAAAACTAGTAAAATTTGTGTTCCATTTGTGTGAAACTACTTCAATTTGTGTTACACGAGAGAAAAACCAGTAAGATATAAGCTGTTATTCTGATGACTGCAAAAAAGTTGTAAAATCTTTTTTGTTTCTCTTAAGAGATGAAGGCACTTCTTACATTTTCGTCACCTTTAGTTCCTTGTAACTTCTCACTTTTTTCAACACTTTTTTTTTGCTAATTGCATCGAGGACTGGGCCGTGTTTCACTATGAGCATAGACGAAAGCTGTTACTCATTTAGCACTATCCAGGAGGCACATGTAGCTTGAAAATATGCTAGGATGCGAGTAACACTGACCCTCATATTCGGACTGGAACCTGAAACCTGTGGTACCGAGTGTCGGTATTAGCTAGCCACTCGGCTATGAGGCCCGCACTTCTCAACACATAAGTCGTATTTTATTTTTTCAACAGTTTAGGGTACTAAAAATAACTAAGCAGCTACATTAATTTATCCAAGCTATCCATTATTTAAAATGAAAAGGCGCTTTTTAAACCCTACAGAAATTCCATAATTGGTATATCCCAGTTATCAATTCATAACATAAAAACAACAAATAACATATATTTAAAATTAAAAATCGTAAATTCAGTTAGTTGTATTACATCTAACTGAAATAGACTACCTTTATTATTATTTAATGTAAAGGAAAAGCATTAATATTTATTACAATAGATAAAAAAGAAAAGAATAACCTTTAAAATATTATCCCAAAACATTACAGTTAAGCATTACTAATTCACTATTACGGTTATTTATTCATAACACATTTCTCCGCCGTCGATGTGTTGAAATGGGTTAAATCTCTGGTGAGTCGAAATGAGCGCTGACGTTCCAGTCGACTCGAATTTAAACCTGATACGAGAAATAAACGTCGAGCCAGCTATAAAATTTCCACTTTCTGACAGTGGATCTTGAAACAGAGCTCCGTCAGGTTACTGAGTTTCACTTTAACACATGGGATGACAAAACAATTCAGAAATAACTTTTCTGGGGTTAAAGGACTTTTTTTCGCAGCTCTTTTGTTCTTGTTTGTAAAGCAGTTGGTAGATTTCTTTGAACACTTTTTTGTTTTCATGTTGTTGGCAATTGAAAACAGTATTTTCGTTTTAAATTTGTAAAACGTATGGTGTGTTTTTATAAATATATGCAAGGAATAAAAGAAGTTAAAAAATGTAATTTTTTAAAAATAATATATAGAATAGAATGATTTAATTTCTGCGTTAAAAGTCTCTTTCAGTTTATATAGTAATGAATATGCAATTTGTATTAAAAATAAAAATAGACATAGAATTTCAATGCTCTCTCTCTGTTATTTAGTTATTTAGTCTGTTATTTAGTTGCCTTTATTTTCTATCTGAATTGCCTTTTAATTTTTAAATCTCATCTTTCTTTCTTAAGTTTAACTTTCTACTACACATTATTAAAAAGTTTTATTTTTATTTTAATTTAATTACTGACAAACAGACAAAGGGCAATAGACCAAATATTTACAGAGACCAAGGTACATCGTCAGCTTACAATACGAAATTTATAAAGTATTTGGTCAGAATACTAACTAATATCCACAAGAATTTACTATCAAATTCAAAACCTTCAAGAATATATCAAAATGGAATAACTCTAGAACTTTATGACGAAGCAATTCTTCAAACACTACAATAAGCACTACTAACATCAGACAGAGAAACCTGCTAAGTGATGGTTAAATTAACTTTTATAAACATAAATTAATGACTATTCTGAGGATATTAAAACAATAATCTGTTTATGGTTAGAAAGCCAGACAATTCAAAATGAACTACAGAGCACGTGACTTGACAATGGTTAATGGTTATATTTAGCAAAACATATTTCAATGACAGTTTCAAAACACAAATGAATAAAATTACGTGAGTGCAAGGAGATGAATCTGCTTTAAATAATAACATTTACTTATTTTTTATTTTATAGCTTCATTTTTTTGTAGACGCCATGGACCTCTAAATAGGACAACATCATATTCCCACATAATAAAAAAAATGAAAAAAAAATCCTTCGTTGTTTACTTTTATTGTTGTTTATAAACGATTTAATTTTATTGAATAACCATTCTATTTTATGAAAAATTATTTTTTTAAAAATAATTTATTAAAACGTATTTTTTTAAAAATAATTTATTAAAACATATTTTTTTTTGTCGTTTCTATTTTATTACCATGATAAAAACATAAAAAAGTGGCCAAGTAACTGAATTGCTGAGAGACACATCTCATTTTTTTGCATAATGTTTTTACACGGCAAGTCGGCACATATATAAAGCATATTTTATAGACTGAAGTTAAGACTGAAGCAATTATATAATTGTTTAATGAAAGCAAAATAATAAATATTGAAGATTTAGATCCAAATGTATTAAGAAGTTATCTATTTCTGTTTCATAATCTGACAATCTATTATTGTTCAATAGTTTAATCCAACCACGACAAGCCGTCTGGCATACATTGATTTACTAGAACCTAAATTAGCCTCTTTTAAGGAGTAAGGAGATGACATGGCTTAAATCATTTACAAATGGATGACTGTATTTCTGTTTAAGCTAACTGCTATCATTCAGATAATTTTTAATACATAATTTTTGATCAGCTGCTTTTTAACAGATACCTTTTTATCCATTCCATCAATTTATGCATTTACATTTTAAATAATTTAGCAATTGCAGAAGCAAATTATATGCAGATTTTTTTGTCAGGTCTAAAATTTAAAATTTAGATGCACTTGTTAAATAGTTTCGCCTAATAATAATTTTCAATTGTTTTTAATAATAGTTTTTATTCCAAAAATTTTCCATCAAACTAAAATTGTTTTTATTGTATATTATTATTATTTTCGAATGTTTTATTAAACAATAATAAAAAACTATTTTTATAAAATATATTCTTAAAAATTATTCTTATACATTTTTATAAAACAATAATAAAACTCTAAATTGGTAAATTTATGTACCTTTCATAACTGACTGGGTAAATTTTTGTTTTGTAACCATCCTTCCTCTGACGATGTAACTATTTTACGCACCCCGTGTGGCGTTCAGGAATAATGGTTAATAGACCTCGTAACTCTCACCCGAGAGGAAATACAGCTCAACCCTGCGCCTTTGCTGAGAAACGTTTAGTGTACAGTCTCTACTCCGTGAGGAAAAGTATTTAGCTCAATCCAGGGCTTTAGCTGGCCTACAGACTCTCACCCCAAAAGGAAGTATATTTTGGGCAAAATTTGCTTAGCCGAGTTTCAGTTTTTCGGCTCAGAAGGGGAATCTTCCAAGCAGCTATAAATTTCTGTTTTCTACTTTAAATGTGTTAAATTTTATCTGTTTCTAATTATATAGGGGTGTTTGTACACGTGTGAGTTCTCATACCTGCGCCTTACTATCTCAACACAATCCTACTCATTTACAGTGTATAATTAATTATTCTAGAAAGGGCATACGGTTGTTAACTGCACACACAAAAAAATAAATAGATAACAAATTGCATAGAATATATAGTATAAGAGTTTTAAATGGGTAAATTTCTTATCTTTTTTAACTCATTAGATATATTTTAATGTATAACAATTTCTGGAATAGCAAGCATATGCTAGCAGCTATGCAGTAAAAAAAGAAAGTGAAACTAGCTACATGAAACACTTTATAATAAAATGTAACGACTTTAAATGTGTAAATTTCTAAAACTTTCATAACCAACTGGATACATTTTCATGTATAATTATTCCCGAAACAGAAAATTTATGTTAGTAACTAAACAGAAAAAACTTTAGTGAAACTAACTAACTACATTTAATGAATCCTTTAAGCAAAATGTATCTCTTTTTTTCGCATACAAAAATGTTTAACTTTGTGCAGTGTGAAATAAATCACCTTGTATAAGAAAGGAAAAAAAACTATATCTAACGTCAGCTTCACAGTCTTTTCTAAACTTAATAAGTGTTATTACCTAAAAGTCATCAGCATTAAATTATCTAATTTTACGATCTAGATTTCTTAACAGGATTGTCCTTAATTCAAGATTGTTTATTTTGTTATGTGTATAACGTCATGTAACAAACAAATGACAGTTCATTTTTGTTACATGTTAACGAATTGACTAGAAAGATATAAAAGTGAAAAAAAGATGCTGCTTCTCAGAGGAACTTAGGAAGAATTTTTTATGTTTATAACAGAAATTTTTGTAGCTGAAATAGCATCAAAAACTAATTACATGAGCCACATATATTTGATATTTGAAAATGTTTAAAGTTAAAAGGAGAAAAACTGATTTTAAAAAAGTTAAACATTATTTTTATAATTCAACAAATGCTCATGTAAAAATTTTACGTTTTGGAAATATTTGCTGGAAATATTGTTAATTGTATTTTTGTATTGCTTATTATTGTTCTTACGAGATTGTTAATTGTGGCCGAGTGGCCAGGGCTTTTGAGATCCGTAGAACAGGTTGAGGGATCAAGTACCAGCCGTGCCTTTGTTGTAGTGGTTCGGAATCCACTTTAAACCGTAGATCTCGATCCAATAGGATCGTAGAGCATTGTAGGGGTAGTGTTACTCGCGTCCATAGCATATCTTCAAGCTACACGTGTCCCCTGGGTAGTGTTAAATGACTAACAGCGATGCAGCCTTTTCTTTTGGCATAAAAATAACTGTCCCTGTATTGTCAGCTACATTAGAAAAAAGAATATTGTTAATCGTTTTTATTCTTTGTTGATAGCTGTATTGTTTGTCCTTTCTATATTGTTAATTAGTATTGTTCTTTGTTGATGGCTGTATTGTTTGTTCTTTATATATTGTTCATTGTTTTTGTTCTTTGTTGATAGCTATAATGTTTGTTCTTCCTATATTGCTAATTAGTGTTGTTCTTTGTTGATAGCTGTATTGTTCGTCCTTTCTATAGTGTTAATTAGTATTGTTCTTTGTTGATGGCTGTATTGTTTGTTCTTTCTGTATTGTTAATTATTTGTGTTCTTTGTTGATAGTTGTATTGTTTGTTCTTTCTATATTGATAATTGCTGTTGTTCTTTGTTGATAATTGTATTGTTTGTTATTGTTTTTTTTATATTGTTATTTGTTGTTACTCTTTGTTGATAATTGTATTGTTTGCTTGTTGTATATTTATTTGTTCCTTGTTGTTGGTGATGTTTTTGTACATTATTCTATAGTTTCTTCAATAGAATTTTGTTTACTTCTTTAAAATTCTATTTGCATACTCAAATTGATATTACAAAGTTTGTGTTGGTTTTTTTATGAACATTCGATTTTGATGCAGATTTTCTCCCTTATTTATCTATTATTATTCCTTATTTATTTATAATTTTTCTCCATTATTAAATTTATGTTACATTTAGACTCCACTATTTGTAATAAGTACTTCATACTTCATTATTCCTGAAATAAAATAAGTACTTCGCACATATTTTCTACTTTTTTTTTGCCCCTTTTTTTTCAGAAGATTTCGCGTCATATATACCAAGAACAGCTTAATCGAACAGGCGAGGAAGGAAATTACCTTCTGCAAAGACCTTTAACTGTAGTTGCTCTGTATTTATGAGTCGTATGAAAGAAAACCGTAAGAAAGGAAAGCAATAAAAGGAAATCGGAAAAAAGGAGAAAAAATGAAAAGCCTACCTTCTAAAAGGAAGCAATTAAATATTATTCTTTTCATAATAATTTGGCAATGCTGACCAAAATAAATTGACATTTCATAATATAAATTGGTGCAAGTAATTCAACGCTCTTAGCAAAGGAGGTTGAATGGTAAGAAAGGAAATCAATAAAAGGAAATCGGAAAAAGGAAAGTAATAAGAAATAAAAAGGAAATCATAGCTTCCAAAGCTAATAAATATTATTGTTTTCATAGTAATATGGCAATATTGTCTAAAAATTAATTAAATATTTTAAATAATAATTTAATTAGATATTTTCAATAATAATTTAATTAGATATTTTCAATAATAATTTAATTAAATATGTTAATTAATAATTTAATTAAATATTTTAATTAATATTGTCTTAAAATTACTAATTAATTAAATAATAGAAATTTATGCAGGTAATTCCATTTTCAGCTTCATAATTTAAAAAAAAAAAGGATAAATTATATAATAAAAAAAAAGGGTATAATTAAATTAGCGTTTACATAATTTTCCCTTGTAAATTATTTTGAATCAAGAATATATGAAATGCATATTCAGTTGATTTAAAACTTCCATAATTTACCCAACTAATTTAGAAAATAACATTATTTTACGAAATTATTAATGATTTACATTTATCATAATTTAAACTATAATGAACAAACTTTTCGTATAACTCTTGAAATGACTAATTACCCCAACTGTAAAACCGATAAAAATCGTGAGTTACTTCTACTCATAACGAGATGTAATTTTTTTTCTATCTCTGAACTCATTAGGATACATTGAAAATCTGATAATTTTTTTTTGTAACCAGTCCTCCCTGCTCCAAATGGGTGCTTTAATTACAAATCAGGTATTTTTTTTCAAGGGTACCCCCAAAATTAGATACAGAAAAAAATTACCTCACAGCTGTAACGCAATTGAAAAAGTGCAATACTAGATAAAGATTGTTTAAAAAAAAATGTAATTAATTTACGAAATTTTTCCAGTGGTTGTCATGGAAACGTTAGAGAAAGTTCAAGGTATTTCTGTTCTTGTAATTAGATACTTTCTATTACAATTGCAAATAACTCACTTTGTTGATTTGAGTGGACAACTTGATAATGAGTCCACATAAAAAATTATCTCATTGGGAAGTTTTCAGTAAATACTTAAATATATATTTTTTTTTTTACATTTTTACATCCTTTGTAAAGTTAGTAACAAAATTTAGGAAATAAATAAAGACTGAAAAAGAATTTTAATTTGAATGAATTCAAAAATTAGTTCTAAATTATTATTTAAAGAAAGCTTTTATAAAAAAACGTGAAAGTTTGATGATTAATTTTATTTCTAATGAACATATTTAAAGAAATGTAATTTTTTTTCTTTGTTTTGACATTATAATACAGTTAAATTTGTTAAGCGTGTAACTGATTGTTTTGAAATTTTACAAATTCCTCTTCCAATTTAGTGTATTATCAGAACACATATAATTAATTTTCTATGATATTTCAGATGTTTCAAAATTAGAATAAATTCAATATTAAAAAATGTAAATATATTTATAGATTTTTATTAATTAATGTTGAATTAATTAATTAAATTTTTTACCGTTTTTGTAATTAATTGCAATTTGTTAAGTTAATTATAAATTACTTAATCAAAATTAAATCATAATGTGACGTAATTAACGTGACGTTCAGGAGAAATGGTCAGTTGTCCTACAGGTGCTCACCCTGAGAGGAAGTATATTTCACGCACCTCGAGCGTAGCCGAGTATCGGGTTTTAAGGCTTAGAAGTAGAATTCCTTCCACGAATCTATAATTATCCGTCTTTAAATGTTTTAAATATTGTACGTCACTAATTGTATGCATGGGGGTATGTTCGTGTGTAAATAAAGCTGTGATTAGGGCAGACAGTTCTACCCCGTGAAAAGAAAACATCTTCTGTCTCGGAATCTACTAGCAGGCAGATAGCCTTGGCCCAATATGATGGCTGTTGCTCCAATGAAGAAAGAGGAAGAAAAAGAAATGTGTTAAATGTTGTATGTCTCTAATTATATGTGTGTGTGTGGTGTTTGCGCGTGTATTAATAAAGCTGTAAATTCTCCAACCTATGTCCCAGGTTTCTCAACCCAACAACACCCAGATACAATCTGGTTGCTCAACCAACACACTACAAAGTACAATAAAAAATTATCAAGTTTTGGAAAAATTATATTGTTCGAACTTTTAATTGTTTGGACTTAAATTCGGATATATTAAAAAAAAATTTAATTATAAATGTATGCAAGTAGAATTTTTTAAAATAAAAAAATATATTTTTCTTTTTGAAAGTATAAATAATTATAGAACTTCTCAATTGCACTCCATGCACTAAATTACACGCTATTACATTTGATGAAAACAATGCCATTCATTTAAGAAAGAAAGGCAACCGCGTTAAAATTCTTGACAAAACTGCCTTCATTTCAAAGATCCTCGCTTTAAAGTAAGATCCGAGATAAATTTCGGAAGACAGAATTTAATCCGGAGCCATTTGATGCAAGCTGTCAACATTTTCCAACGAGTGCATGTGGATCCGGAGCGAACGTTCCACTCGCATCTCGCGTGGCCATTTTGCCCACGATGATTTCGGCGGGAAATCAACTCGGGGAAGATTCAGTTCCCAAGTGTTGCGTGGGGCCCAGACTTGCACTCAGGTTGCCCACGCGCCATCTTGGATAGGCGAGGGAAGATTTTACAGTTGGCAGAAATGACTTGGTAACGGGTATTGGAAATGTCTTCTGTTCAAAAGATCTTATCGACATTAAGACTGTGGGTGTGAATCTGTATAATTAATTAGAGAATTATTCGATGATTTTAAACAAATAATAAGAATTGTAGAAACTAATGATTAGAAACGAATAATAACAATTATACAAACTACTTATTAGAAACGAACAGTTAGAATTATAACTAATGATTAGAAACTAATTGTAAAAATTATGAAAATTAATAATTCTTTAAAATACATTATTATTTATATATTTTTAAAACGTTTGGAATAATATGAATTGGCGTCAAGTGAAGTAATTAAGTAAAGGTCTCTATAATATAAAAACTATATCTTCTTAAAATTTTTTAACATAAATTTTTAAATACAAATTTTTTTAATAATTAAGCAACGAAAGATTTAATCAAAGAATTTATGTTTGTTTGAAAATAATTAAGGAGACGGTGGGAGGATTAATAATAATTAAAGGAGAAAATATCACATACGTATTTATAAATAAATTTCATTAATAAGAATTTATTTAATTTTGCAAACATTTCAAGACAACTTAATTACATGATATTCATATATTTAACAATAGTTAAGACGAAATAAATCAAACATCCAATATCAGCAATAAAAAAAGAATGAAAGAAATGAAACTTCGAAGAAATTCTAAAATTAAACCAAACGATAATTTAAAAAAAAGAAAACGATAACCGCTTATCGTTGTATTTTTTAATTCAATTCTTTTCATTTTTTTTTCTTTACATTTATTTTAATGAACATACTAGATCAAAAAAAAAATATTGCATATCTTTTCAGTTTTTATTTTTAATTTTAATTCTTTTTCTGTTACAACCATCGCACCACCGTTTCTTTATTTCTCAGTTCTTAATAGATTCTGTGCTAGTGGTGGTACTAGTTCGTACTAATAATCTCCTTCTTAAGAACAAGAAAATTAAAAAAAAAAAAATAAATTAAAATAAAAATTCTTCTCCCAAAAAGACAACTCTTCAAGAAATATACTTTTGGATGACTGTCTTAAATTTATGTTCTTAAGAGTACTTAATTCTACTCATTAAGTTCCCACTCTAAGAGGCTTATGCTAAATTATTTCATCCCTGTCTTAAAAACGAGAAGTGATATAAACAATTAAGATTTTAATTAAGTAGGAAATTAATTTAAACTCTTTTAATGCTCAAAACTAAGAACTACGCAAAAGATAACGAACTTCTTTTCATTAATGAGCATAATTAATATATAAATGAACGAACAGATTGTATGAAAAAATTCAGAAAATTATTCTGATGGCGAATTTTTTTTTTTTCTGAGTTCGATGTTTTAGAATTATGAAAGTGTGATAAAAAAATAGAATAAATTAATGAAATGAACTGGAAGAAAAATAATTTGATGAAATCATTACTTTATTATTTGATGTTGCTGCTAAGTTTTAAAAAAATATTTATGCATTTGTAAATGTTTTTTTTTTACTCTGATGATTTAAAAATGCTTTTCTGTAATAATTTATGGAATTTTATTTTCCATTGCATAAAAAAACTAAAATATTTCTAAACATTTAATAACATTTTAAATTTTAGGAAAGTTGAAAATGTGAAATTACAGTAATTCAAAGCCTCAATTTATAATAATTGTAACGTATTAAAATCAGTTGTAACGTATTAAAATCATTAGAAATAGGTTGTTTCTTTATTTGCGTAACATTTATCAACGGAACTATATTTTTTATATAATATTTAACTTAATTTATTTTAATATTAACTTAATTTTCAAATAATATTAATATTAACTTAACAATATTAACTTAATATTTAAATAATTTTAACTTAATAATAACTTAAATAATATTTAATTAATTATTTACTAACTTATTTTGTAATATTTATTATACTAAAATTGTAATTCATTTATTATATAACAATTTTTAAATAATGCAAAAATAAAGAGTTTAACAGATTGCCTATTATGTTTTTAGTAGTCCTTCAACTCACATAGTCATGAAAATACCCTAGTCGAAAGCTTAGAATTGGTACAAGAAATAAAAAAAAAGTGAATCTAAAAGCTTCCAACAATGTCCTTTCTGGATTTACTGGAATAACTTTGGGTCTCCGAAAAAAAAATCCTGTTCGAATCGAAGTCTCCCGAGTATTTCTCTTGAAGTCTTCCTTGACTTAATGCTCCTTCCGAAACGTTTTTCAATTGATTCCATTACTCACTGGCTTCCATTACTCATTAATTTCAATCTACTCGAAGCTTTCTTTTTTTAGAATAGCCCACCGATTTGAAATATCTTATAGAATATTTAACCCCTGGGAAATACGATTTAAAGTTCTAAAAAATGGTAATCTTTATAGTTCGAATAAACGTCTACATCCCATATGTTTTATTCCTGTTATTAATGCAGTCCTTTGGTCAACACTTATAGAAGTAGAAAAAATATTCACACGTGATAATTATAATAATTGTTCAGCAGGTGGTTATAATTAATTCTGCAATTAATTTATTCTGCTTTAATTGATTGCAACTAAGTAAAATCATTAAATAATTAATATATACTTAAATAATAATAATAATAATATACCTAAATAATAGTGTTTAAATATTATATTTCATACGCACACACATACATATATATATATGCAAGCCTGATGGACGAATGACTAGCACTTTAGAGGTAGGTGCCACAGTTTTCGGGTTCGAGTCCCGGCAGTGTCATATATGTTTGTAGTTGTTCGGAATCCACTCTAAACCGTAGATTTCTGTCTAATATGATTGTTAGGAGTAAGGATAACAACTTTACCCCGTAAGAAGGAAAACATCTTATGTTTCAGAAACTGCCTACTGGCAGATGGTCTCGGATACCGTAGAAGAAGAATATACACTCAAGAGCCAAAACATTACGACCACCTATCAATAACGAGTTGGACCACCTTTGGCGCGCAACACAGCTTCAACCCGCCTTGGCATGGAGTAATACCACCACTTAATACCACTCCCACCTGATCACGTGCCTTCCACGTCATCCGGGCGAGTTCATTTCAAAATGTAGGGGTGGTCACAATGTTTTGGCTCTTGAGTGAATATATATTTTTAATAAGCCATACAACATTATTTGGAACATAATCAAAATCTGTTCATGTTACGATCATTTAAAATTTTTATTGATTTCTATCTCTGTCTTTGAATTATAACGAGAATGACTCATATAAAAATTGTTGGGAGGGGGTCAGCTTCCCTCACTTCTCATTTGAGTTGACATTTCTCAACATCAGATTTGAGTGATGGGTTCTTCTCATTAGTACAAAACATGCATGTACTATAACTACCACTGTAATTGCATGTAATATAATTACCCACAATACTGCTCGTCTGCTGTCAAATTTGAGTGACGGGTTTTTTTTTTTACTTTCTTTTCCTGTAATTTAAATTTATATTTTTCATTTCTCATATTTAATATTTTTCAATTATGAAACTCCAAAATTATTGTATATAAATTTTTTTGAGTTCAGTATTTCTTGAATTATTGCTTACATTTTCATAATGTTTATTATGTAAATAAATAATTTTCATCCTAATAATTTGTCACTGGTTTTAAATCAAAATATTTTATACAATAGTAATTCATTTGCTTTAAAAAAGTTTCCATTTTTAATTAAGGAATGTACCAAAATAATAAACACAAAATGATAAATATATGAAGTCATTAAATCTTTATAAGCTGCTGTTGCCATGAAACTTCACCAAAGAGACATAAATATTCCAGATTTTTATATAATAATAATAAAAATTTTTTAATTCTGTCGCACTAAAACTGTAAAAGACATAATTCTATTTCGAGGTTTATGGATGATTATAAATTTAACCGAAATAGCGGTAAGCAGATTTAATGCGTTGATGAATGTATATATTTTTAAAAATATACAGCTGCTTGCGAAAAAGAATAAATTACGTTGAAACTCCAACAACCCTGGCGTTCTGCGATAAGATATTTTGTTCTTGAACGATATTGCTCATTTCAACACCTGCGCTACATGAAACGGTTCTATAATGAAGCAGACAGCTCGCAACTCAACTCGATGTTTTCCGGAACCGTCTGCTCACGAAATGTTCTTCGATTCACTATCGCCCATCCTCAACTAATTAAAATTCCATTTAGGGCTTGATTCACAGTCCCATAAATTCTGGAAACCCAGGTGCCCGTTAAAATTGGAATGGGGAAAATTCGAATAATTGCCACGGTGTGTAAGTTCTGAACGATAGGCAGCCATATTTGGTTCGATCCATTAAAAACAATTATTTTAAAAGGTTAATATTTTCGTATTATTTACTATGAAGATTTTCCTGTTTTTTATAGTTTTCATCATTTTTTAACTATTTTATTTTATACTACTTATTTTCAAAGGTGAGTCCTCATGTTATTTATTATTGATATTTTCATGTTTTTTTTATAGTTTCCATCATTTTATAAACTATTTTATTTTATACTACTTATTTTCAAAGGTTAGTCTTCATGTTATTTATTATTGATATTTTCATGTTTTTTTATAGTTTTCATCCTTTTTTAAACTATTTTAGTTTATACTACTTATTTTCAAAGGTTAGTCTTCATGTTATTTATTATTGATATTTTCATGTTTTTTTTATAGTTTTCATCATTTTTTAAACTATTTTAAGAGATATTAAGATTTTTAGGAAAATGAATTAAAATTTATGTAACATGTAAATAAATTTTACTCTTAAACCAAATATTATATGGAAAATATCTTAAATCAATTATAAACGTGAAGTTTTCCTGATTTATTTTTCTCCTTTTTAAAATACTTATCTATGAGAATCATGATCATTGATTATGAAATGATTTTTCTAAGCATTAAGATATTTTAATAATAATCACTATTCCTTAAAATTTTATAAATTAATAAAATTAAGCAAATTAAATTTCAACTATATTATGTCTTCAGTGTACATGAGATTCATTCATGACATTCATATACATACACATGCACAGGGAACTCACATACATGCACATATGCACACACACACACAAATATATACGTGGTAAAGGACATTATACACTCTCACGAACATACATACAGGCGCACAAACACGTACATGAGCACAAATGCATGCACGCAAACGTATGTAGGCGTGCATATATATATATATATATATATATATATATATATATATACACACGCGTAAACGTACACATACTTACACACTGGCGTACATACAGACATATACATGAACAGACATATCCATATACAAATATATGTATGTAAATATCTCTCTCTCTCTCTCTCTCTCTATATATATATATAGAGAGAGAGAGAGATGTGTGTGTGTGTATATACTCATATTTTTACATGCATAGATATACGTATATTTATAAACGTTCGTTCGAATATATCCACACTAGATACATGCATACAAAAGCATTTGCATACATACGTAAATAAATATGGATTTATTTCTGATGGTGCATACATAATCATGCTTGTTGAAGAACTACAGATTAATTAATGCATATTTAAGCATACATCTTTTTCATCTTTTATGCATATTTAAGCATACTCTTGTTTTCATACCCATACCAATACATCCCTACTCATAGAGAAAAACATATTTAGACTTACATATACATATTCGTCTTTATAAACATATACAATTTACAAACATAAATGCACCAACTATTAACATATAAATGAAATCCTAATTTCGGGCAGGATGAAATTGGTTTGTAAAAGGTTTAATATGATTTGCAAATGGGTGACTTTGGTTCGCAAAAGGTTTAATAGGATTTGCAATCGGTTGAATTTGGTTTGCAAAGAGGTGAATATGATTCTCCAAATCTGTATGACTTTGTTAGATGCTATGATTCGTCAAATGTTAATTGACGCCAAATGCTTACAAAAAGCATTGATAATATTTATAGAATGTTTTGGGGTTTTTTTTTAATTGGAAATTTATGTATTTAACATAGTTCATATTAATTCTTTCAAAAGAAATATTCTATAATAATTACTGCAAGTTTCACACAAAAATAATTAATTAAAACCATTTAATTTTATACTTTAAAGTAACTTTAGAGTTAAATTACGAATTTTTTCTAAAAAAAAAAATTGACTCTAAATTGCCTTAAAAGTGTATTGAAATAGCGAAAAAATTAAATCGTAAAAAAATAAATAATTGGTTAAATTAAATGGTATCAAAACAATCGTCATTTAATAAGTGCCAGTCCATTTAACTTTTCGCCGAATTAATTGACAGGAATTAACGTATTTACGAGCACTTACGTGAAAGTAAATGCTTACATTCATTCTCTAAAATAAAAACAGATCACGATTTCTGGTATTGTTTTTAAAAGCTGCTATTTTGGCGACATAAAAAACGAAGTATTCGCTTCAGTAGCATTTAATAGCCATTGTTTTTTTCCTTTTCAGAATAACGTTGTTTTTGGCCGTAAAGTTCATCCAACCATCTTAATAGGTGTTTTGAGACGCTATTCGGGTTTTTGTTTTTCTTCATTATTCTTTTTTTCCAAGTTTAATGTATTTGTTTTCTTTATTAATGTATTTGTCCATTTTCTGACAATAAGATATTAGTATTGAAAGTTGCTGTTTGTAAGAAAAAAAATGAACAACTAAAAATACGTCAATTAGGGGGCAGATAATATTGTTAATTGACTTCGTTGAACATTAATAGTCATTTTGAATGATAACATAATGAATACTAATGAACATTTAATTATTACTGAAGTTTCTAAAGCGTTATGCTTTCTTAATTATTCATTAATTACTTTGTTATACTTGTTTTAAATAAAAATTCTTATAATAATATTTATTGTTAATAATCGTGTGTATTCTTTCACTGTTACTGTGGTTTGTAGCAGGTAGAATGCTACTTTAATGCATCGTGGAGG